>JAVJIF010034146.1:0-115725 GCA_038442645.1 Agave tequilana
TCATAATTCAGTAATATGTAAATATTATACATCAATTTATTATTTTATACATATATTTTATCATGAAAATATATTTTAAAAGTTGCTATAAATTCAGAAATTGAATTATTTGAAAATATTAACAATAATAATTATAATAAACAGTAAAAATTACTTTCTTATTTTACTTATCACTGAACAAATAACATGTCAAGTCTCTAATTAATTCACGTAATATTTAGGCTGCAAATTGTACCCAGAGCCGGTTGCAGTTACGAGAATTCAGATTCCAACGACATCAGGCAAGTGTACACGATCTTTTCTCTTTGACTTTTCTGTTAAAATATGAAATTATCTTTGGACTCCTAACTCGCGATATCGTGTTCGTTATTCCCAGTATTGTCTCGTAATTTTGTTAAACTCTCGCTTCTCTGATTTTACAGACAATTCTTCTGCTTCGATATTATTTCGTGATTTGGTTATATTGTCTTATGTATCATGTTTTGCATCTCGTTCAAGCATTCAACAAACTTAAATTGGCATGATTACTTACATGTGCTAGACTGATTATTGACATGAAATTTATACTAATCATGACAAATACTTTGATCTGGATCTTGAGGATAACGGATAATAATGAAGCAAATTGATAGTTAAAGATTGTATATCGATTGATATTGTGATCCGGATATTACTGAAAATGCTCGAGGAAATCAACTTTTATAGTTTAAGAAATTATTCGAGGATACTTGTTGGATTATGGACATATGATTAAGACCGACTTATTATGACCTTTGGATTATATGTCACTGACTTCATTTGCACCACTTTGCATGTATCTGTTATCACCTGCACAACGTTATATTTATCACTTGTTATTGTCACTGGTTACATTGTCTCGTGATTTTGATACACATTATGTCCATTATCTGTCACTGATATTTTGGTACCGATTTCTGATCCTGTAACACTGAGTAACACCCACTATTTTGCATTTGCATTTAATTATAAAATTAATCAAGCCGGGGTTATTGGGGGAGACTGTAGCAAGGGAAATTCAGGAAGGTGTGGTTGGAAGGGAGACCCCTTGTGGTTGGATGCCACACGTGATCTTGTTATTTATGCGCGCTCCTGTTATTACATGTTACATGATACCTGAGTACAGTGAACTGTTTCTCCCTGCTATCAGGATCCACTAACGCATCACTTGTTTGATATGCAGTTGTCCTGTGGGATGGGGCACAGGATGATTGCATTAGTTAGAGTAATAAAATATGTTAGACATATGCACTTGCATCATATCCTTCATTGTCTTCAGTGATCTAGTACCTGACTTGTATTTTCCAGATACTGACACTTGAGACTCATGTGACATGCATTATCTTGATTACATGACATCCTGAACATACCTTGTTATTTTATCTTGTGATCTCGAGTTCTTGTGATCTTGTGATTATATTACATGACAGTTACTTGTCCAGACGTCTATGTTCATTATATACAAGTCACAACCATGCATGCACGATCTTATTGTACATGATCTATCTTCTGATTATTCCTGTTACTATTATTATGTTCAGTTCTTGATATTTCCAAACATATTTCCTACTTACTGTTGTAGGCTATCAAAAATTACTACGGACAAAGCCTCAGACGCGAACCTCCTAGACGCGGAGGTCGCGTCCTAATGCCAGACACGGAGGTCGCGTTCTAATGCCAGACGCGGACCCTGCGTTCCAGTCTCTGACGCGGAGGTCGCCAGATGCAGACCTCGTGTTCCAATGTCAGACGCGGAGTCACCAAACGCGGACCTCGTGTCCTTTGTCAGACACGGACCTCAGTCAGCTCCGCGTTTCAACTCAAACGCAAGCCTGAACAGCTCCGCATTCTAACACAGACGTGAGCCTATGAGCTCCGTGTCTCAACATTAGAGTAAAATCCGCGTTCCAGCGCGAGACCCGCATTTCTGCTATAACTAACGCCACAAACTTGGTCAGTTACACCCCATTTCTCTCCACATAATGGGAATAACTTCCTATTATGGAGAGATTTAAGGAGTTGGTTACACCCCTGCCATTATGGAGAGATTTAAGGGCTAGTTATACCCCAATTCCTCTATAATAGCTATGAACAGTTAGAGAAGAGAAAAGAGGCTCAGGGGGAGGGACCTCTTCTAAAAGGGCTGAGGAGGAGAGTCCTGATGGAGAATCCAAGAAGCCAGAGGAGGAGAGCTACCTCAGCAGAGTTCGGCCTCGAAGCTCTTGTAGCCTGAGAAGAGTTCAACTCTTTTTATTAACTTACTGAGTTCAAGTTCTTTAAATCTCTTTGAGATTTCATTACTGATAGGAGCTGTGCTATTCCACAGTAGATCAAAGAGAGAAGTCATAAGAAAAATTTGACGTTCGGCCGGTCAACGGGAACAAGACTCACTCTCCACCGTCACGTGAAGAAACCCAGTTTTAAATAAAGAGGATAATCAATCAAAAGATTCTCTCTCTTTTGTAATCGGATTGTATCTGTTGTAATCTTCTATTCAATTGAAAGAATTTTGCAATTGTGATTTTCCGACGCGTACAAAAGATGGCAACTCCGCTGGGGACAATGATCTTTCTCAACCAACGAGAAAGTGGTGGGCGCAAGCCGACATCAAGATGCTTGGATTCACAGTCGAATCGCTTGTGATCGAATTCGACAAAGAGAAGTTGAACTCCCCCAAAGCTTCGGGAGTCTCCCGTGGAGATAATATGGTCAGCCCCAACGTCTTTTCAGAGGCCCGCGCCATGACCCACAGTTAAGATGGCAATAGAGACCATTCTTCCCTCCATCCTTTTATTAAGGCACTTCCAGTTCCGGATGCCGGGGGTTCTCAATAATCTCTATGACTCAATCGGAATGCCGAGAGACGGCAAAGGCATCGCGCTGGTTGTCAGCAAACAGAAGTGGCTACAACAGCACATGTCGTCTGCGTCAATGTCTCCCACGAGATCCGCGAGGCCAATGAAGATGAAGGCCCATCTCGCCGTACCTTTCCTCTCCAGATTTCTCAACTCTAGATTACTGGGGGTCGCTAAAAACCCGTAAAGCGTAACCGGAATGCTGAACGTCGACAAGGCACCACGCACGTCGACAACAGATGGAAAACGCTGAAAAAACTATCTGTTTAGCAGATACAGAACGCGGGGTTTAGGCCCACGTTTATTCTGAGCAACATGAGACTCGCATCTCAGATCCTTAATTCGAGGCCCGCATCTCTGCAAGCCGCGTTTCTCAGAAAAAATGCGAGGCCCGCGTCTCTTTATCAAAATGTGAAGCTCATGAAGCCCGCGTTTTTATAACTTAATACAAAGCCCGCTTTCTACATTAGAATGCGAGGCTCGTGTTTCACCTCACAGACGCGACGTTCAGCAATGCGAGATCCGCGTCTCCTCTCAAAGACATGAGTCCCGCGTCTTTGTGCCAAAACGCGAGACTCGCGTCTCTTTTGCAGAGAACAAGCCTGCGCTTTGTCACCTTTGAATGGTTCATGAAGCTTCCTGCTGGCTCTATCGAGAAACAGGTCGACCTCGAGAAGCTCTTCCCCGATCAAGTTCAACACCATACCTTTGCTCAAATAAGTACTCAAAGGGAACGCCGATCTCCCTATAAGTTTCCCGTGGAGTTTATATTTCTTCAATCTAAGCAGGATTTTAGAAGCTATCTGTGGAACAACAATCTGAAGCCTCCGACGGCTAAAGATAGAGGAAAAAGTTGGCTTTAAAGCCCAACGAAAAAATCCTCGACAACTCATCATGCTGAGGGGAATAGCATGGCTAGCCTAACTCAAACGGTAGTTGGTAAAGGCACATCAAATCCGTTAATAGCTGAAGGTTTGCTAAAAACTTGAGGATCTGATCCCGCCTTCCCCTCCAAATCCCTTACCAATTCCCATCCATGGAATGGTGGGATCACAAAAACCTGTGACTGTTTTCCAGCAAAATAATTACAGATCAGACCTGTCATGTAACATTACACTTCTGACAGTAAGACTTTGATGTATCCCTGGGAGAAAAATTTCAACTTGTCAATTCTCTTCAATAGAATGAAAAGTCCACTCAAAATACTGTAATGTTCAAAATCACACTCTAACAGTAGACAAATCCTGGTCTAGTTAACATCACATCTCTGACTAAAATTTCAACTTGTCAGTCCTCTTCAATAGGATGGTGAGTCCACCAAACTGCGCAAATCGCAGAATCTCTCGGTCAAGTTAATACTACACTTCTGACCAAAGTTGCTCATATCGGAAAATCAATCGATGTTAAGATAACATTACACCTATGACAGTGATCTCCTCGATTTTCTCAGTGAAAATGAGATCTTTCAATGCTAAGTTAAACATCACACCTCTAGCATGCATTTCATTGTTAAGTTAACATTACACCTATGATAATGATATTCTCTCAATTTTCTCAGTGAAAATGAGACTTTCATGGTGCTAAGTTAATATCACAGCTCTAGCACACATCTTTGTCAAGTTAATATCACACCTCTGACAATTCAATTTCCTCAAATTGTAAACCCAAACCCGTTACGTTAACATTACACCTCTGACGGTAAAAATCTTCATGGATCCTCAACAAATCCAATCTTTCTTGCCATTCTCTCCAATAGAATGACAGGTCTACTTAAATTGCGTAGATCGATCGTAAAATCAATCGTTGTTATGTTAATATCACACTCCTAACAGCAAACTTTCATTCCCAGCAAAGTTCTAGTCATGTTAACACTAAACCTCTGACGATAAACTCTGGCATAATCTCTAGCGGATCAAACTCCACTTGTTATTCTCATCAATAGAATAGCAAGTCCACAAAACTTGTTCAAATCACAAGTCCTGATCCCACTGTCAAGTTAAGATCACACCTCTGACAGTAACCTTCTCAAAATTTTCAATAGAGTTAATATCACGCCTCTGACAATTAAAATTCTTCCAAAGAAGCTTTGAGCGTCACCTTCGCATCTCAAGCATAGAGCCGCGACTCAACGAACTTAAGAGTCGAGTCTCAATGGCAAGTAAAGGTTGCGTCTCTACAGTAATTGAGAACCACGTCTCTACAACAATTGAGAGTTGCGTCTCAATTTTGATAAAGTTTGCATCTCCACTTGATCAGTGTGTCAGAACCGCGTCTGTGAGAGCTACATTCTTCCTCTTCAAATACAAAGAGTATGTCTCTGCTTCTGCAATCAGTTCAATAGTACACTGGCAAGAGCAATTAACAACTCCACCAGTTTAAAAGTACACCAAGCAAACCAATGCTCATAACAAGTGCTAGACTGAGTTTCAGTATAAAAAATTAAAAAATATTATTTTAAATCGCATAAATATACTTTATTTTGATTCTTACTTCTTTAAATAAAAAAAAAGCGACTCTTTTGCTCTTATTTGTGACCATGGTCGCAAGTTTTTTAAAAAAATTTTAAATAGTTTATTTTTAAAAACCAAGATTCTTGAAAATTTTAAGAAAAAATAAAATTTTCCCAGAAAAATTCAGTTCATCAGACACTTTTAATTGAAGTTAAATTAAAATAGGGAATTTTCTTTAAAAAACAAAAAAATGGAAATCAAAACTAAAAATTCTAACTATTAAGGGTATAGAGACCTCAAAAAAAAAATTTCTAGGTTTCCCCTTTACCTTTATCCGCGAATGATTTTTTGGGCGCCATCTTGATCAGATCTTTTTTTTAAAAAAAAATTTTAAACGAAAATGATTAGAAAATTTAGGAAACAATAACACTAAATTTTTCGGATTGATGAACTGAAAATTTCAGATCTGTGATTTTTTTTTTTGAAGGAAAGGTTTTACATACAATAAAAAGTTGTGAGGGAGGGTATCTTCGTCAAAACGATTGTTGAAGTGGCTGGATGGCTTATTCGGGCGAGAATTTTTGGTTTTACTCCGCCAAAATTAGTGACAAAGTTGTGGCTATTATGTTGCCACGTCTCGTCGGCTGAAAAACTCTCTCAGCTGGCGGCTGAGGTACAATAACCCATATGTGTGTGTGGAAAAAATGCTCCTAGTAGGTTTCCTTAGATTATAATCTAAGGAGGAGTCCTAAAATACCACCATGAAACATCTCTAAGGATAATCTACTACATTCATTATGAATGAAAAAAGTGATATATATATATATATATATATATTATATATATATATATATATATATATATATATATATATATTATATATATATATATATATATATATATATATATATATATATAGAGAGAGAGAGAGAGAGAGAGAGCTGATCCCCTAAGAACGGTTCTCACGGATTTCTGTGAGAACTTTCACGTGGGTCGTCGGATCTGATAGATGTAAGTTTACATAGTAAATCATTAGTTTAACTTCTCAAAACCACCCGACCCGCTTAACACCCGAACCAACCAAAAGCCTACGGACGGGTTTCAAAAAAGTCAAAAAACCTCTCCTAACCCGACAAATGAGTTTTCATTTTCTTCAAAACCGGCCCAATTCGACCCTGAACTAGTGGACTCTGAGGTCCCTCAACGAAACATAAAACACGTAAACCTCGAACATGCAAAAGGTCCTCGGAGATCTTGAACCACAAACGTCTCCTACACGCAGAGGATACAAACCCTGACCATACATAAGATAAAACAGAAGGAGACAAAAATCAGGAGCACAAATATTGATACTACAAAAATCAGGCCCCAGCAACCTAGAAAAGTGCTAATAAGCAATCAACAATGTAGGAAGAGGTGTTATTATGTTTGTTGAGTGAAGACTGAAGGCAACACTTCAGGGTCTGAATTGGAATTGGCAAGCTTTTCTTTTAGGTTTTAAATCTCCAAGCAAAGCAGAGAAAGGAAGCTTATTTTGCGGCTATAAAACAATTTAGAGTGCATCTAAGACACAGTACATAGACATCGTCAGATATAGTTGCTCTTCTTGCATACGTAGCATTTTGTTATAGTGATTAGCATGGGGTGTGCATATTGAGGACATGGCAAAAAGACCAGTCATCCAAAATGTTCATGCATACTGGAAACTGAAAAAAAGATCAATGACCAAACTGAAGATCGATACATCCTCTTCACCATGAGGTTACATATTTCACTATCACATACTCATTCCTTGTTAGCTTTACTGATAACTAGTGAAGCCTAAACTAATATTTAAGCTGAAGAATCAAGAAATGGATAATCAGTGTAACCAACAATTGGATCCTGAATGCAGAAGGTGTGCCTGTTATACTCGTTCAGTGGCGCATCAAGCTCAAATCTCTTGGGCAAGTCAGGGTTTGCCAAGAACAACCTGCCGTATGCGACCAAATCGGTATATCCTTCATCCACCACCTTGCTCCCTTCCTCTCTGTCATACCCTCCGGCTGCGATGAACGTCCCCTTGAACGCCTTCCTCATCGGTAACAATCTATGAGGAATTTGCCTCCGGTCTTCGACTATAGACATTCTGGGCTCAACCATGTGGACGTAGAGAATGTTGAACTTGTTAAGTGACTCGACCATGTACAGCCCAAGGGCTTCCGGGTCTGAGTCGTAGGAATCCATGAAGTCTGCAAATGGGGAGAGTCTGATGCCGACTCTGTCAGCTCCGATTTCGTCTGCTACTGCAGAGACTACTTCGAGAGCGAAGCGGCAGCGGTTTTCTAAGCAGCCACCATACTCATCAGTACGGTCGTTGACGCTGTCCTTCATGAATTGCTCGAGGAGGTAGCCGTGCGCGTCATGGATTTCTACTCCATCAAAACCTGTGAATCATAGCGAAAATATTGTTATTCCAAAGGACTGTATTTTTTATTAATTTTGAGAAGAATTACAAAATGCACCTAAATAAAATTATGAGAAATTATCTTTCGATATACATCTATATGCTAACTAGGACTCTAACAAATGAAGAAATGTACATCATAATGTAGCATGTATATGTACATACCAGCTTCAATGGCATTTCTTGCAGCAAGTCTGAAGTCGTCGACAATTTGAGGGATCTCCTCTGTTCTCAGTCTCCGAGGAGGGGAGTATTCATCGACAGTATAATCAGGTAGAGCCTGGAGAGGAATCTCTTTGTCAGTACTGGAGACAGGTGCCTGCCCATTTGGCTGATAGCCTACATACATGTACATATGAACACATGTTTAGAGTTTATGATCAGATTACTGAGTCATGAAATTACAAGTTAAATCATTGATTGCAAATGATAACTTACTGTAATTTGAGACTCTTCCCACATGCCAGAGCTGGCAGAAGAAGATCCCACCCTCGTCATGCACAGCCTCACAATTGGCTTCCAGGCTTCAACCTGCTCTCTAGTCCAAATGCCTGGGTCTCCGGATACCTAATTATCAAATTAAGTGTTTGATGAGGAATTAGTTATGCTGTTGTATTAAGACATTAATTTGAAATCTAAATGAGACTGAAGTTAAAAACATTAGCTATCTCAATTACCCTTGAGCAGTGTCAGAGACTCCAGTGGCCTCACTTACGAGAAGCCCTCCATTAGTTGTCCTCTGAGAGTAGTAGAGAATGGCATGAGGTTGAGGGACATTACCATAAGATCTCGATCTCGTCAATGGCGCCAGCACAATCCTAGTCAAAATTAATGATAACAGAAACTACTAACTACTATGGATCTCTCCACAAATGTCAGCATATAAATTGGTAATTAATTAACTGCGACTAATTTTACCTGTGAGAGAGCTCAAATCTCCCCATCTTGTACGGAGTCAGCAGAGGGATCTTTGCTGCCATTTCTCTCAATTAATCTTATCGAAAACTTGAGTAATGTTTTCTTGATTAATTGCTTCTAACTTTGATTTGATAAACATGCAGTATGTCGTGGGCATTGCCTTAGTTTGATGGCCGAGTTTATATAGAGTTAGGAAAGAGAGTAGCATATAACACTACATCTTGAAACATAAATGCAGGATTGACGAGGTCATGACCCTGTCCAGATCAGTGACAAGGGAGATGTCCTAACTCATAATCGAGCAAATTGCACAAATCCATTGAATTAATTCTCCAGATATGCACAGTGTCAGTGTTCAATATTTCTTGCTTTGCAGCATAGAGTGTCATGCACCGACCAAGCCGTGCATAATTCTATTCTCTGGAGTGATTTTATCTTCAGCGCCTCTCTCTCGCTGATTGCTCTCTCTCTCTCTCTCTCTCTCTCTCTCTCTCTCTAGTCTCGCGCTCTTGAATGTCCTGAGTATATTTATTCAACGTCTTCTCTCTAAAAAAATGCTAGTTATGATTAATTCTTGAGTTTATGAGAACTATTATATACATTCTCAGTGTATATCCTATGTGGAGACTATTTACTCTAACTTTGGTGTTACGTACGTCTCCCATTTAAGGTACGATGTCCTCACCATATTAACACTTCACCAGACAGTGTGAGATTCTAGATGTAATTCTCATGAATTTTAGAGGTGACTCCCACAGATTCTAGAGGTGCTCCGTCACATTTTTATGTGGTGTAGTACTTTACTCAGTTAGCACTTTGTTTCACGCAACACTTAGTTCCGTACACTTCTAATTAGTGCTAGCTCTCACACCATTTGTAAGTCCCGAGTATATTTATTTCATGATTCCTCTCTAAAAAAGTTGCTAGCTATGATTAATTTTGAGTTCATAAAACCTATTATATACTGGAGACATTCTAAATATACATTCCATAAGAGGCTATTCAACTCAAGAATTAAGTTAGATTGAATAGTCCCACATGCTATATACATTGGGAATGTCTATATCATATATTCATTGGCGAAGGAAAGGTATAGTTCCGTTAATAGATAAGAAAGAGAAAAGGGATCTCGCTTACTGAAAAAGAACGAAAGAGTGAGATTTTCTCCGAAAAACGGTTCTCCTTGAGTTTTCTAAGCGTCAAATAGTTTTCATGAACTTAAGAATTAATTGTATTTAGTATTTTTAGAGAGGAACCGTCAAAAAGTATACTCAGGTTACTCTCTCTCTCTCTCTCTCTCTCTCTCTCTCTCTCTCTAGGTCTCTTGGCTTGCTCTCTTCTCACCTCTCTGAATCCTCATCACTCAGTTCAAATCCTATTGCCGAGACTTCAAGCTAGATCTCTCTCTCTCTCTCTCTCTCTCTCTCTCAATCAATTGCAAATCCTATTGCCGAGGCTTCAAGCTAGATCCCCCCCCCCAATCAATTGCTCTCCCCCCTCTCTCATGCTCGATAGTCTCTGGCTTGCTCTCTTCTCACCTCTCTGAATCCTCATTACTCAGTTCAAATCCTATTGCCGAGGCTTCAAGCTAGATCCCCCCCCTACTCTCTTCTCGCCTTCCTCATGTAACTAGAAGAAAGAAAAAGAAAAAAAAAGTCTCTTGCGCTCACTCTCTTTTCCCCTCTCTCTCTTCTAATCAGTCAGTTCGGATCCCATCGCCTAGGCTCCAAGCTAGATCTCTCTCTCTCTCTCTCTCTCATTGTCTCTCTCGCGTAACTAGAAGAAAGAAAAGAAAGGAAAAGGAAAAAAAAATAGAAAAATAGAAAGAAAAAAAAAAGACCTTAAGACTAGCCTGAAAGTCTGAGGGCCAGCCAGAAAGCCCAAGGACCAAGTTAGCGCTGGCTGCATAAAGCTCGAGGGCCACGGTTGGGGCATAAGGCAAGTCCCTGAAATTTTTAGGACGGGGCCGGAACCGACTCAAAATACTTGATTTGGTGCAACTCACCTGCTGCCTCAACTAGTAGGAAGCAAAAGAGAGAATACACCAGATTTCAACATATAATAGAGGAGTTGCTTTCCGCTATATTCTATTGCCACTGGTCCTGATGTCCCAGTCTCATCACAATGGGTCCTGGGGCCAATGTCTTTTTGTTACCTCCTTTCCATACCACGCTTTACATTGTCCTCACCCAGCTATTGACCTTACATCAAAGACGCACGACTTTAGCAGGACCAGATGAAATAAACTGTCATTGTAGTCTCCTTTCTTCTGGGTTTTCCGGTCTCTGTACTCTCACCTACGACCTACCCACCAAGATGATCGCATTGCCAAAGTAATTTGGAAAGCAACTGCGACTTCTCAAAACAAGTATCATGATGTGGATCGCCTTTGTTGAAACGCCTACCTATCGCCTACCTACACTGTTGCAATATGAAAAACACAATTAATCAATAAACTGACGATACACCATCTTCATCATGAGGTTACATATTCTCTCTTTTACATACTATGTAGGCTCTCCATAATATCAAACACCAAAAGCACATTATTCCCTTCACCTGATGTCTTATTAGCTTCAATGATCAAGCTGAAGAATCAAGAAATGGGTAGTCAGTGTACCCAACAACTGGGTCCTGAGTATAAAAGGTATACCGATTATACTTGTTCAATGGTGCATCAAGCTCAAATCTCTTGGGCAAGTCAGGGTTAGCCAAGAACAAGCGGCCGTATGCGACCAAATCGGTATAGCCTTCATCCACCACCTTGCTCCCTTCCTCTCTGTCATACCCTCCGGCTGCGATGAACGTCCCCTTGAACGCCTTCCTCATCGGTAACAATCTATGCGGAATTTGCCTCCGGCCTTCGACTATAGACATTCTGGGCTCAACCATGTGGACGTAGAGAATGTTGGACTTGTTAAGTGACTTGACCATGTACAGCCCAAGGGCTTCCGGGTCTGAGTCGTAGGAATCCATGAAGTCTGCAAATGGGGAGAGTCTGATGCCGACTCTGTCAGCTCCGATTTCGTCTACTACTGCAGAGACTACTTCGAGAGCGAAGCGGCAGCGGTTTTCTAAGCTGCCACCATACTCATCAGTACGGTCGTTGACGCTGTCCTTCATGAATTGCTCGAGGAGGAAGCCGTGCGCGCCATGGATTTCTACTCCATCAAAGCCTGTGAATAACACAGAAAACTATTGTTATTCCAATAAAAGTAAAAAGTAAACATGTTAAGCTACAAAGGACTGTATTTTTTTTTATTAATATTGAGAAGAATTACAAAATGCACATAAATAAAATTATGAGAAATTGTCTTTCTATATACATCTATGTAAGATTAAATCCTACTCAAACTATGACTCATAATATTCTAACTAGGACTCTAACAAATGAAAAAAATGTAGACCATAATGTAGCATGTATATGCACATACCAGCTTCAATGGCATTTCTTGCAGCAAGTCTGAAGTCGTCGACAATTTGAGGGATCTCCTCTGTTCTCAATCTCCGAGGAGGAGAGCATTCATGGACAGAATCATCATGTTGAGTCTGGGGAGGAATCCCTTTGTCAGTACTGGAGATCGGTGGCTGCCCATTTGGCTGATAGCCTGCAAACACATGAACACACGTCAGAGTTTATGATCAGATTAGTGAATCATGAAATTACAAGTTAAATCATTGTTTGCAAATGATAACTTACTGTAATTTGATACTCTTCCTGCATGCCAAATCTGGCAGAAGAAGATCCCACCCTTGTCATGCACAGCTTTCACAATTGGCTTCCAGGCCTCAACCTGCTCTCTAGTCCAAATGCCTGGGGTCTCCGGATACCTAATTATCAAATTAAGTGTTTGATGAGGAAGTAGTTATGCTGTTGTTTTAAGACATTAATTTGAAATCCAAATGAGATTGAAATTAAAAACATTAGCTATCTTAATTACCCTTGAGCAGTGTCAGAGACTCCAGTGGCTTCAGTTACGAGAAGCCCTCCATTAGTTGTCCTCTGAGAGTAGTAGAGAATGGCATGAGGTTGAGGGACATTACCATAAGATCTCGATCTCATCATTGGCGCCAGCACAATCCTGGTCAAATTAATGATAAGAGAAACTACTGTGAATTTGTCCACAAATTTCAGCAAATAAATTGGTAATTAATTTAACCGCGACTAATTTTACCTGTGAGAGAGCTCAAATTTCCCCATCTTGTGCGGAGTCAGCAGAGGGATCTTTGCTGCCATTTCTCTCAATTAATCTTATCAAAAACTCGAGTAATGTTTTCTTGATTAATTGCTTCTTACTTTGATTTGATAAACAGGTGCACTCCTTGGTGTTGTATTTATAGGTTTCGGTTTGTTGGTTGGTTGGTGTCTCAGTTGAAAGACAAAACAGTCATTCTTTCTAAAAAAAAAATATCCAAAATGCCACTCTGCCCACAGGCTGTGGACTTTGCATAATGTCAGCAGCGATGTCATCATAAAATTTTCATTTTATCGTAAAGGATATTATTGTCAATCTCGAATATTCTAGAAGAGCACAGTGTGAAGGGGGATCCGAGTTCATTGAATCTAGCCGTTGTGGGGATCTACAGGGGTTGGCAAGTACGAAATTACCCCCGTCTTGGAGTCAAAGCCTTGTCGTAGCAGCCCTTCAACCAACACGACCATAGTTGCGTATGCAGTGGCGTCAGCTTAGCAGCCATCCATTGCAGACCGAATCATAAAAGAAAAGTAATTTTCAATGAAAAATTGATTCAATTTTGTGCCTGATTGGTTAATGGTCGGATATTTCACATTTGATCACTAGGGGAAAACAGTTTAATTAGAAATTTTTTTTCGAGCAGTGATGCACAAACCACGAGTGTACGAGGAAACGGGAAAAAGAGGAAAAGTACTATTTGTATTCACACGAATATAACTACAATGTGAATTTGGGAAAATTAATCACATAACAAGTTTCTGTAAATGTCGAGAGGTTGTTCGTAGATAGATGGGGTTGATGGGCTAACTACTCATCCATACTTGTACAGCACAGAGAACAACGTCAGGGAGACCGGGACTGTAGCCTCTACTCTAGATGTACATGTCACAGTATTACTTGATACGGCAGATGTATTTGATTTGACTTTTCTGATAGTCAGACTGAACCGGTGTCAGCTCCGGATATTATTTCCTAATATTTTAGATTTTTCTAGATTTTCTGAAATTTTTCTGCATTATTTTGGAAAATCTTCAAATTCGGTGCCCACGGTACCGCTAACTGACCTCATGATTTTTAATTTATAATCGGAGTTGAATTTCAAGAATCTGCTTTCAAATTATTTTTCAAAATCATATTTTCTATTTTAGCGTATTTTTGGGAGATTTTTCTGAATTAATCGAAAATCTGACAAATCTGGTGTTGACCGGTATCACCGATCGATTCTGAGATTTTAAATTTGCAAACAGACTGAATTTCTTGAATCCGATTTTGCATTGTTCCTCCAAGTAACATTTGCTATTTTACAATGTTTTAGAAATATTCAGAACTAGTCAAATTTTATCGAATTTAAATAATATTAAATAATTCTTTTTCCTTTTTATTTCTTTTCTCCTCCAATCTTCTTCATTTCCTTCTCTCCCAAGCCACCGCCTTTCCACCGACATAACCAACCGACTTCCCCCCATCTATCCCTTTAATCTCTCTTAATCTCCCTCACTCTCTAATAAATTCTCAATCTCTCTCTAATAAATTAACCCTTCTCTAATCCTCTCTTCTCTTCTTTTAAAAATCAAAACCCACAGCTCCCAACAACAGCCGAGCCTCACCTTTGCCTTCCCATTTCCCTAGCTGCCACCACCAGACCGGCCATCTCCCACTCCACCTCCTCTTCCAATCACCATCCCACTTCCAATTTCATCCCACCACCAAAATCCAACCACCACCATTTTCCTCCTCCTCTCAATTTCACCACCACCTCCTTCATATTTCCTCTTCCTCCGGCAAGATCACCAGCACCAGCACCTCACCATCACCAATTCACCACAATCACTCCCACTTTCAATCATCACCACACTCACCACTGTCATTTTCATAATTCATCACCAACACCATCACCACCATCAT
The DNA here is from genome assembly GCA_038442645.1 of Agave tequilana. NCBI lineage: Eukaryota > Viridiplantae > Streptophyta > Magnoliopsida > Asparagales > Asparagaceae > Agave > Agave tequilana. The sequence continues at coordinate 14,789 of JAVJIF010034146.1, forward strand.
TCTCCTCCTCCCCTTGAGCTCAAGTTGTCGCCCTCCTTTCGGCGAGGCCGTCAGCTGCCCGCGGCCGAGTGAGCACCACCAACGGCCGGCCAGGGACGGATGACCTCTTCCCTCTTTTCTTCTTCCTTTTCTTTCCTTTTTCTCTTCTTTCTTTCTTCCTTCTACTTTCTCTGTTTTTTTATACTGAGAACAAACTCTCTCTCTCTCTCTCTCTCTCTCTCTCTCTCTCGTGGATCCAAGACCCTATAACCAAAGTCGTTGACTTATAACCCATTAATCCCCCATACCCATTTACTTAAGTTTTGGATTTGGGTTTTGAACCTAAACCCGACCCGTTAGCCTGCCAAACCCGCATCCAAAATAGAAAGGTAAAATTGCATAAAATCCCCTGCTAAACAAATTTATAACATTTTTAAATTATATATTTAACCCATTTATATGTTTTAGTGTTTGGGCTATATCTTGAGCATCCGGTATCCGATCTGGACGATTCTTGAGCCGTTGTGATCGTAAGAAGAGAGCTTCATTCCCGCGATAACTATGTGAGTGTTTTTCTTTTATAAATTATAATTTACTGTGCTGAATGAAATCACTTGATTTCTTTATTTAATAAAACATGATTATCAGTAAATCACTGTTAATATTATTAATAAAATGTAATTATTGTTAAAACACTGTTACTAGAATATACCTGACTGCTCTTTAAACACGTTCAATAAAAAAATAAATGATCTTGTTTTTTGATTTAATATAAACATCGGTGAATTATCTATATATATTGAGTAATTAAAAGATGTTGATAAATAAAAATCAGATTTATAAATAAATTGATAATTTAAATATAGTAACCTAAATAATTGTGTTTAATTACCTTGTGATATCGATCATGTTAATAATAATGAAATCATTATAACAAATACTGATATATATATATATATATATATATATATATATATATATATATGTATGTGTGTGTGTGTGTATATATATATAGAGATAGACTTGTATCCTTTCAAAAGGATTTGATCCCGGATCCTTCCCACTCAAATTCAACCCTCCAACATTCGAATACAAGATCCACTCTGTTGAAGTTGATCTATACTATTTCAAGTATCTATAAACCAAAAATCAAGTGTTTTAAATACTTTTTGCCCATCCATCAAGTAGGGAAAAAACGGATGGCCTAAATAGTGAGTTGGTTAGTTTAACGGTGTAGAACATTTGAAATCTAACAAAAATTAGTTTATAGGGGTTTTTAAATGTTTAGATCATAATGAAATGGCCGGATCGAGAATTTGTATGTCTAAAGACATAGATCTAACTAACTCACTACTTTCGGCCGTCCATTTTGCATCGCTTGATGGATGGGCAAAAAGTATTTAAAACACTTGATTTTGGTTTATAGATACTTGAAATAGTATAGATCAACTTCAACGGAGTGGATCTTGTATTCGAATGTTGGAGGGTTGAATTTGAGTGGGAAGGATCCGGGATCAAATCCTTTTGAAAGGATACAAGTCTATATATATATATATATATATATATATATATATATATATATATATATATATATATATATATATATATGTATGTATGTATGTATGTATGTATGTATATATATGTATATATATTGACACATGTCTTTTTTACATATATCACCTTGACACTGAACCTCTACGCGGACATTCTATTACACTGGATCACTGTTATTTTAGGTACTTGTCTCACCGTTACACGGACATTGATATTACATGTACTTGTATCATCCAGTATACTGGACATTGTATTTCATGTATACACTTGTTACACTTGATACTGTTATTTTATGTGTTCGTATTACTATTACATGGATGCTCTATTATACCGAATACTGTTATTTCATACACTTATATCACCATTACATGGATATTATTAGTGGATGTTCTCATATTACTGTTACATGGATTCACTTGTATGCATGTTTTGATTGTTCTTGTCTTTATGTTGCCCGAATCACTGTTCCTGTTCCATAATTTACTATTACATGAATATTCTTATAACATAAGTATTTAATACAGTACATGACTATTTTCTGTATCACTATATTGATATGAAACTCTTGTTACCTGAACATACTGTCTATTGATATTCGATGTGTGAAACTAAGTGCAACGTGAAAGCCACTTCTACTATCCACGGGGGCCACGTGTAAAGTGCCACATCTCATATTTTTTGTTATCATGTTCAGTAAAACAAGGATTGCTCTGTTTTGTTATCCTGTTACATATTACATACACTATTATTGTTCCTGATTCATCATATTATTTAATAAATACAACATGGGACTAGGGAAGACTTGACGGCTGACTAGGTCTTATCGTGTGAATATCATGGATCTATATTTATCCCACTGCAGGGGATGGTAGTGCTGGCTACCGACTGTATACAACTCTTTGAGCTTCCCATTTTCTGTTTTCTGCTCCCCACTTAGCAGAGGGCCCTGGTCTCAGCAGTCAGGGGTCTATTTAAGGCCGTGATTCCAGGTATGCACGGGATACACCACCCAATTAGAGCTCCTTGACTTTTGGGTTTCTAATTAATATAACAAGAAAGTATAAACAATGATAATGACATGAACATTTATTATTTGGTCACTCTCTTGTTCAGAAAATGGTACCCGTAAGCCATGTGAGGATGAGTTCGGCTAGAGTACGGGCTCTGATATGAACTGCTGGTAGTATGAGACACTAGAAGAGATTGATTTAAATATCAGGCGATACTGATAGTTATTATTGTTTAATAATATGTTGCTTTTCACCTACATGATATCCTGCCTGTCTATATTGTATTGATCTTCCTTATTTTCTTATTTGCTAGCATGTCACTATGTATGTTCATTTCATGTATTCTTTATAGACAACGTTCATGTATAATCGCAAACACTATAGCGTGATTATTTCTATTTATTTTATGTATAGATACTTATATTTATCATCATTATACTGTCATGTTACTAGTACTATTAGTATAAATAATAAATATAAAATAATTAAGACTTGATACGTGTTAATGATACAAATTGATTTCATTAAGCATAATTAAAAGTTATGTATCTTATTTTATATTACATATTAAAAACATGTTAATTATTATAAAATAATATAACATTAATCGATATGTATATATAAATTTTCATGATTGACTTCATTATTATTTTAGTCACATATTGTATATTATTGTAGAGGTGACATTATTATAACATGCTTGATAATAATAATGTTATAGTGGTGATATAATAATTGTATGTATATATATATACTGGTTGTTAGTATAACTATAATGTATCACTGTTATTTAATCATGTATTATATGTTATCATGATTGTAATATTATTATAGTATTTATTTCTCCTTCTTTCATTTTATCACTTACTAGGTTGCTTTCTGATGACCCTGAGTTTGCATGTCCAGGTTAGAGATTCGAGATTTTATAGTACCTGATACTCCACGGGATATTAGTAGGAGGCTCCACGCCTTTATTATTCATAGGTATTTTTTATTATCCTGTCTTTATTTCATTATTAGTCCCTGTTTCTATCAATATCACGATCACTGACTTTCTTATGCAGATATTCTTGTGTAGGTATTCTTATACTTATGTTAGTTGGATTTATATTATGTATAATGTATTTATTTTTCCTTACTGAGTTTTAGCGCGTATACGTAGGGTATTTTCCTTACGTATATACATTGCTGACTCTCGTCGCGTCCCTACTATTGTATATTTTGGGAAGTAGGACGTGACAGAGTTTTATTGATATCAAAGCCTAGATTTACACCAAATGTGGATAACCACCTATATCAAAAGACGAGCCCTTACTAACATTACAACCAGATTCAGATTAGAATTACTTTGTATTTGCGTCGCGAGTGATGTACTGGTTTTGTCCCCGATAAAGGTCGTGGTGGAGGGGGATTTGGGGATTCCGGCTACAAATACAAGAATACAATTTCTTTGAAAAAATTCATTTCTTGATTCTTACTATTCCCTAATTTCAGTTGTCATCTTAACTATTTTGATTCCATTCCGCTTTTTATTCATCCTTTTGGCTTCAATCTCTATCTTGGATCACGGGGGTCTCATGGACATGGCGGCGGAAGCTTCAATATACCTCGGCCTTATTTTCTTTCTCTTTTTCTGAAGGCTTAAATCGTGTGCTCTACAATTTTATAACCTTCTTTTTAAGATGTTTCGTTAATAATTATTAATGGAACGTCAGGAGGTCTATTTGGCCTCACAGTTTTTTCTCAAAAAAAGTTTCAACCTAGAAAATTATGTGCAGATCATGAATAAATCAATGAAGTAATTGCTCGAAACCCCCTCAATGTTTCACGTTTTATCACTCCCCTATCATTTTTTTTCCACCACTAATTCCCCTCTACCACGACCCTGACTCATTCTGTTATAATGTCATTCTCTACTATCTAATTTACCCTTTATATCAAGTTCTGATATGCAATACAAGTCCCATGCAGTGTTTTAAATATAAGATATCAGTGATATACCAGATACCGAATATCGGGTGATATATCGCGATATGTTACTAAATACCGGTTGATGTAGACTGTCCAAAAATCACTGAGGATAAGTCATCAGAAAACAGAGTTCAAAACTTCAGACGCAGAGCTAATTATAGCCACTCGTATAATGTCAAGGCGTAGGGCATGGAACCTGCGCCTCAACATCAGTACAGTATCAAGACGCGAGGCTTGAAACCCGCGTCCCAGCTACTCCGTAATAACCAAGACGCGAGAGCCTGAAGCCCGTGTCCTTACATCAGTACAGTCTCTCAAGACGCAGAGCCTGAAGTCCGCGTCTGGTAGAGTTCGAAACTAGCGTCCAACAAGGTTCGAAGTCAACGACAAAACGCGAGGCTCAAAGCCCGCGTCTCGGTTATAACTGCCCTCATTAGTGGGTCAATTGCTGCCCACGAAATGAGGGAGTTAACCTCCATTATGGAGTATTTTTAGGGGACAGTTTTACCCTCTGAAGCCTCTATAAATAGCCCAGTTTGCTATGGAAGAGGGGTCAAAAAATTTTGATCAGAAGAACTTCGGTTGTGTTGACACTCTAAAAAAGACAAGATTCCTAACTGGCCTGTACGATGTCTAACTTGTTGACATCTACAAAAGACAAGTGGCAGATAAGCCGACGATCAGTTCTTCACCCATCTCAAAGGGACGAATCAGCAACTTGGACTCTACTGATCTAGTGAAGCAGACTGTAAGCCAAGATCGTCCTTAAAAACCCGTGAGAAGGCCCAAGCAGGTCCAGAGACACTAAGTTAGCTCAACACTTAGTCTCGCACGAACCCACGAGATAAGTCTCGCATAAAAAACTAAAGTTGCTTAGCATCGTAGGAAGCTCCTTCATAGCCTCGCTGCGAGCTAACTTACAGCTTCGCCTAGAAATGCTCAGTTAACTCCGCAGAAAGTTAGCTTCGCTCGAAGCTCCACGCAGTCGCGCAAAAGGTTGACTGGTAGCTTCGCTACAAGTTTTATCTAGCTCCACTGAGAGCTTTCTCCCAGCTTCGCCAGAAGCTTCTCCCAGCTCCGCTATGAGCTCAACGCAACGACTCCGCTGCGAGTCTTTTATAGTCATTTTGACTAATCAAATCTCCAGATTAAATCAAATCTCCAGATGAGATCATGTTGATTGAAATCAAATTTGGCAGTTGCCTGCCATGATCTTTTGACTCTCCCAATCAGGTAAGAAGATCAGGAGAGATCTCTTAATTAACTTGAGAGGATCAAGGGAGTATCCCTCATTTAGCAGAGCGAATCAAGGGATTGGCGCTACATGCTATTTCTAGCTTCGCAGAAGCTGATTCTAGCCTCGCGGCGAGGCTACTTTCCAGATACAAAACAGTTAACTCAATATGTTTTCAGATTTTCAGGGCGATTATACCCCTGTTCTCCTTATAAATAGCAGAGGCACACAAGAGGGAGAGGAGAGACAGGTAGGGATAGAGAGGAGATTAGAGATCTACTCTCTCGCTTCTAAAAACTCAGAGAATTACTTCTCTAATCCTATAAGGATAAATTCAGGGTGCTAATATCCTAAGACCTTCCTCCATCTCAAGGAATTTTCAGAATCAGGCGAGAAGGAATTCCCAAAATGAGGTAGTTCGATCATCTGACCGATCGCATCGTCAAAGGGATAAAGTGATCGAGCGCTAATCAGATTCCTATCGGCACATTTTCTTCGAAATCTCAGAGGAGATCTACCTGTAATTTTCTCTTCAATTACTTGTAATTTAGCTCCTCAATCTCTTTTGTAAGTTTTCCCCTTTGCAAAATCAATGGAAAACAAGATAGCGACTCCGCTGGGGATTTCAGTCTTCTGGCGCAACAAGGAGACAGTGTCGCAATGCGAAGGTCAGAATCCTGAGCCCATTACTTTCGAAAATTTGGTCGTTCATTTCGACCAAGGAAAATTCGAAGAGCTGCTCTCTGAAGGTAGTCTAATGCTCCACACACGCAAGCAGAGTAAGGTCTCGATAGCCAGGTTTCGGAGCAGAAACCAGCCCTAGTCGGGCAAGTAACTGGACGAGCCTCCTCCCAACTCTTCTCAGCCTCGCGCAAAGCTAGCAAGGTTCCCTGCAAACCTAAATCTCCTCTCCCAAAACAGATGTGGAGGCTAAAACAGAAAGCTCCGTGTGAAGCTTCAGGCGCAGCTATACCACAAGCTCGCCTATCACGCGAAGATAAAGACAAAATGTCTGTCTGCTTCGCCGAGGCTATTAGCCACAAGGCTAAGACAACAACTATGCCTTCGCCCAATCCAGGAGCAGTAACTCCTCGCGCCAACCTCGTTCTCACGAGCGATGTTGCTGATGGCGTGATAAGCACAGCGCTAGTACCTCAGGGTACGCGCGAAGTTCCCATCCGCCAAGCTGAAACTAAAGCACCTAGCAGTACTAACCACCTTCGCAACAAGGTGGCGAGCAAAGCGCCACAGTGTGCTTCGCTCCCCAATTCTGTTGGCCCAGAGGCCTTCCACTCTAGTTTTGATGATGATTAACTCATGTAGTTATGTTTACTAATAATCTTATGATGTTTAGTTTCAGATCTTTAATCATGATATTAGTTGGTGATTAGCTTCAACAAAGGAGTTTTGAAGCCTTTCACTTGGTGATTCCAGAGCCTGACATCAAGATAATATATAGCACTCGTTGGAGTCAAGCTCGGTGGATCACAGTTTGGATCGAGTCGACTTGAAGACGGAGTTCGTCAAGTAGACATCAGTACCTAGTTTAGATTATATTTTAGATCCATTTGTAAAGATTAGAATAGTGTGATATGCTCAAGTTCACAACACACACACGTTTTATGTTTTGGATATTGGTTTTCAGTTTTTTGGTTTAACCGATATTGATTTCCATGAACAGATAGATATCAATACAAGTTTACATGGTTTAATGTATATTAGATATGTTCTATGTACATGCGTGCTTCATATCTTAGACAAACTTATTTTGATATGCCTATTCATGAGTTTTGGTGTTTTGGTATTTTTAACAAAACATATTTTTGGAATTAAAGTCAAAAACATGGATATATATCTATTTCATGTATATTGGACCTATGTCAATATGCAACATACCTAAAAGTGTTTAAGTATCATGTTTTTGTATTTGGATGAGTTTTGGACAAAACATATTTTCATTTGAAAAATCCAAGTTTGGAAAATACGGGTTTTGTTTTTTGGCAAAATTTATAAGTCACAAAAATGGTTCAAAAAGTTTAAAATTTGTGTTGGAATTTTTCAAACAAGTTTATATTTCAATTTATTATGATAAAACTATTTTTGTGAAATTTTAGAAGTTTTATGAGATTTTTAAAGATATTTTAAACCAAGTTTTTCTGTCCCAGAATGCCTTCTGCCGGGCTCTGGCAATCGACCGGGCCGGTCGACCGAATCCAGAGTCGGTCGACCGAATCCAGAGTCGGTCGACCGGACCAGTCGACCGACGTGCACAAAACGTGCACGCTTGGCCAGCCACTTGGGCCGGTCGACCGAGCGGTCGACCGACTGCAAGTACCCCACTCTCGGGTGGGGGCGGTTGACTGACCGGTCGACCGTAAGGCGTGGGCTGTCGACCGAGCGGAGAGCATTTGCTCTCTGGATTGGGATGGTCGACTGGGCGGTCGACCGCTAGCTTCCAACGGTCAAAAATTTGACCGTTTGCGGTCGACCGCCAGCCGCCAAGGCTGACAGATCAGCCTAACGACTAGTTTGGATTGGGGCTTTATATACCCCATTGGTTTGAGTTTTTCTCTAAGATTTTGAGAGCCAAAATTTCTATACTCTCCAGTGTTTTTACAAGCTTTCAAAAAGTGTTTTAAAGCTTAAAGATTTCATTTTTATTTTGTGTTTTCAAGGGTTTGGAAAAATCAAAGAAAAATAGGATTTTGGGATATTATTTTAGATCTTCATTTCTATCATTTTCAAGAAGTTTTCCAAGTATTTTTTCTTTGTTATTTAATTTTCAAAACACCTTGATTTTCACACTTGAGCTATCATTCTATCCTCTCTATAGGATCGCTTGTTTTGTGGAAAAAGGAAATTGTTTGTGGTTGAGAAAACCACCAAGTTGTAAACCCTTTCTTATTGTATCCCTCTTTGGTAGAGGTTGATTTGGGTTGTGGTTAGCTTCCTCTTTGGTAGAGGTTGAGGTTGTGGTTTACTCCCTCTAGTGTGAGGTGGAGTTGGATTTGTATCCCTCAAGTGTAAGGTGATTGGTGTTTGGCTATGGGCCTACCCTTCTTGTGTGAGGAGGTGTTTGTGTTGCCTCGGTGGAGGTTGTATTGGTTGGATTGGTAGAATTCGGTACTCCGGTCTTCGGTAGACCCTTTATATTGCCTCGGTGGAGGTTGTATTGGTTGAGAGAGGAGTTCGGTACTCCTAGTGGATTGGAAATCCTTCTCGGTGAAGGCGGGGATGTAGAGCTCGGTGCTCGAACCTCGAAACACATCTTGTTGTTTGCGTTTGATCCATTGACTCTAAACTCTCTCTCTCTCTTTATTTGTGCATTGCTTTACTTTGTCATATCATATACATGCTTGTGTGTTTGTGTGCCTCACTTGTGCTTAATCACGAGAGCTTCATATAGCGCCTCTACTCTTATTCAGAGGAATCAAGAGGAGTTAGTCCAGAGCCCTTCACGGGGAATTCGGCTACACTCGTTGGTTGCACTAAGTGTTGTAGCAATTAGTTTTTAATTTCCGCATTTAGTTCATTAGATTAGCGGTACACCTATTCCCCCCCCTCTAGGTGTACTTTCAATTGGTATCAGAGCCTACACTCCTGATATTTGGTTTAACCACCTAGGAGTGTGATCTTGGCTAGCTAATCTATCCTTTACATTTTGCACATATATTCTTTGCACACACTCATGGATTGCTTGTCACCTCCCATGTTTGATGTTTCCAACATTAACACGTGAAAATTTAGGATGTCCATGTATTTGAAAACCCTAGGCTTGCATGTTTTCCTTGCCGCTACCAAGAAATGCTATCTTGATAATCGCAATCATATAGGGGCCAATGCACAAGCCCTTGAGGCTCTTAGAAGTACGCTTTCTAAAGAATATCTTATGCTTGTTTCTAACTGTTATTCCGCCTTTGCAGTGTGGAACACGTTGACTTCCTCCGAGCTACAAACGCCCAACATCATGGAGGATGAATCTAGTGGAGAATCCGAGCAACAATACTACATGGTCCAAGGGAATGACTCCCTTGAGATATATTCGGAATCTCAATTAGATGATAATGATACCAGTTCTTCTTCTAATGAGTATATTGATGCCAACACTTTAAATGAAGAACTATCTATTGTGTGTGAAAAACTATTAGAAAAATATAATCTTTTAAAGAAGAAGAGTTTTGAACTAAAAGATGAAAACAAGGATGTATGTTCAAGACTTGATTTGATTTTGCAAGAGAAGGAAGAGATATCAAGTGAACGTGACTCACTTAAATCTCAACTAGACTTGCCCTAAAGGAAAATGAGATTTTGAAAAATTGAAATGATTGTAATGATGTTTTAAAGAAAAATAAAGTTTTAACTTCAAAACTTGATTTTGTTGTAAAAGAAAATGAATCCTTGAAAATAAAAAATGATTCTATTTCAAAGGACTTGAAAGTTTGTTTAAAGAAGAATACTGTTTTGAAAAATGATATAGGTACACATGTTTTCCATGCTAGTGTAGGTTCACCTATTGCTTGCCACACTTCTTCTTTAATTGAAAATGATATATCTATGCTAAAGAAGAATATTGATTGTTTGGGCTCCACTTTGAGCCATTGTGCCAAGAACCATTCACGTTTGGAATCATTGTTTCAAAAGAAACAAATTTCATCTATGCATGCATACCATTCACGGCATACACATGCTCCTCACGGTCACACCCATCATATATATGCTCATGTGTACACTTGTACACATTGTGGACGTAAGGGCCACCTTGCTAAGTTTTGCTATGATCATATTCATGATGTAAATTTAGCAAATAAATTTGTTTGGGTTAGAAAAGGAACTAACCCCCATGGACCCAAAAGAGTATGGGTACCAAAGACCACCCCTATTGTATTTGATGTAGGTGTGGGCTCTCGCATGACGTAAGAGTGACGGTACCTTGAGGTGGATGTGTTCCGAGCTTCATGAGGACAATTTGGATGCATCACTTTCAAGGGAAGTTGGTGGGAGGACCACCTTGGTTTGGAAAACTAGAGAGGTGCCTTCATCGGTTTTGGTATCGATCTCTAACTCCCGTTTATATTTACATGTTTTTCATTTTATTCATCATTAGCATGTTTTGATGTTTATAGATTGTTATGTTAATGCCATGATTATTAGACCATTGACATGCATGTATAGCATTTGAGATCACCCATGTTTATATGGACCATTTTTTTGTGTTCTCGCATATGTTTAGCTATCATGTTTATCATAGCTCTAATAGCATGTGGATTTACATAATGATTTATTTATGTTTATCATGTTGATTTATGTCTCGTTTTATGCTTCATTTTTTGATTACTTGTTTAAATGTTAGTTTCATTAAAACTAGGATATATACTTGTACATATAGTGGGCCACAAATAAATTTTTATATGTTTGTACTTGAATGCTTATTTGTACCCATTAGATGTTCTAGTATAGTCTAGTTTTGATGATTCATACATTTGACTTGTATTCCCCATTTTGGACATATTTTATGATCATGTGTTTTCACTTCATGTATATGTCTATTTGGCCAAACCTTAAGATATACATGTATACCCCTTGAGTCATTTGTTTTTCATGCAAAACTTTATTATGGACTCAATTGTGTTTAGGGATATGTATGTATACTTCTTATTTTGTCAAAACATACATATGCCTTGAAGTATAATTTGTTTTTAATGAAAACTTAGTTTGATGATTTTCATGTTTTAAGGAATTTTCTTAATTGAGCTTAATTGAATATTTTCATGATTATGTCTTCACATTTTATTGTACACTCACCCTTCTTATTTACTCATGTTTTGTTTTCATGAGTCATATTCATTCTTTATTGACCTTGAGTGTTGGATATCTTGTGAGTTTCATGTTTCATGAAAAACATTTTTATTTTATTCCTTTCTTGAAGGATTTTGTACTAGTTTACAAAATTTTCTTTTAACTAGTTCTTATTCTTCATATGGTAGAGTTTTTCAAACATACTATATTTTTCAAACTTATTTTTGAAAACCCCTACCTTCCATGGGCGGTTGGTTGGGCGACCATGCCTTCTATGTTAATATTAAAATATTTTTTAACATGAGCATGAAATGGGTGGAAATGATTATGAGTTATACACTTGATATTATTGTTGTTTCAATTGGTATCATTAGATCTTTTCAATTGGTATCAATATTGACATTTCTTATATACTCATATATTTTTTATGTATGTATGCTTAGACTTCAAATAGTATCAATTTCGATTGGTATCTAATTTTTCATACATATATATGTTTTATTTGTACTTACAATATATATCTTTAAGCACAAATTTTGATTATGATAAGCTTGATTTTTAATGACTATCATGTTTCAATTGATTAGTTTTCAATTGGTATACTAATACAAGCTTATGCATCGTTTTATTTGGTATTTCATAAAGGAGGAGAAAACTCGTATTTCATCTTTCAATTGGTAGTTTGTTTACCATTGGTTTTGTATTCCACTCCCATACTTTATGATGAAAAATGATTGAAAAATTAATATTGATTTTTAATTGGTATCATATGCTTATAAAGAAAAATACCTTACAATTGGTATCAAGATGTTATTTGTTTACTTTCATTTGGTATCATGTAATGAAAGATATATTTTTTTCTTTCAATTGGTATCATAAAATGTTTTGATTTGTATTGCTTATATGCAAGGAGAGCTTAACATCTCTTCTACATATAGATTCATGTTGAGTGTATCTTATATTGAAGAGCTTGACAACTCTTCTTTATGCGATACACGTGTGTAGGGGGAGCTTCACATCTCCTCTTATGCATTGCATATTATGCGTTATGTGAATTAGGGCTTGTCATCCCTCCTTCATGTAATGCATATATGTAGGAAAGTTAACTTAGCGTCTTCCTCTTTATGAATGTATATCACATATATCCTTTATTGATTTGTTTTATGTCACCCCTTTGTTGATTTTTGCTTTTGACAAAAAGGGGGAGAACATTTTGTTTTTACTTTAACCCCTTTGTTGATGATTGACAAAAAGGGGGAGAAGTATTTGTGAAGTATTTGATATATATGCATGTTTTCTTGCTTTATCCATAAAGGGGAAAAAGTATTTATGTTTATGCATATATGTTTTGTTTTGCAAATAGGAGAAAAAGTATTTGATGAGTTTTATGCTTGATTGGCATGTTTATCTCCATGTATTTGCATATATGTTTATGAGCTTTCATTGCATATTTATTTGTTTATTATAATGCATGAGTTAAGGGTGAGATTCTTTGAAGCTTAACTTTAATCCATGCATATATAACTCCATGAGTTTTGTCATCATCAAAAAGGGGGAGTGGCCCAGAGGCCTTCCACTCTAGTTTTGATGATGATTAACTCATGTAGTTATGTTTACTAATAATCTTGTGATGTTTAGTTTCAGATCTTTAATCAAGATATTAGTTGGTGATTAGCTTCAACAAAGGAGTTTTGAAGCCTTTCACTTGGTGATTTCAGAGCCCGAGCATCAAGATCATATATAGCACTCGTTGGAGTTAAGCTCGGTGGATCACAGTTTGGATCGAGTCGACTTGAAGACGGAGTTCGTCAAGTAGACATCGGTACCTAGTTTAGATTATGTTTTAGATCCATTTGTAAAGATTAGAATAGTGTGATATGCTCAAATTCACAACACACACACGTTTTATGTTTTGGATATTAGTTTTCGGTTTTTGGTTTAACCGATATTGATTTCCATGAATAGATAAATATCAATACAAGTTTACATGGTTTAATGTATATTAGATATGTTCTATATACATGCGTGCTTCATATCTTAGACAAACTTATTTTGATATGCCTATTCATGAGTTTTGGTGTTTTACTATTTTTAACAAAACATATTTTTGGAATTAAAGTCAAAAATATGGATATATATCTATTTCATGTATATTGGACCTATGTCAATATGCAACATGCCTAAAAGTGTTTAAGTATCATGTTTTTGTATTTGGATGAGTTTGGACAAAACGTATTGAAAAATCCAAGTTTGGAAAATACAGGTTTTGTTTTTCGGCAAAATTTATAAGTCACAAAAAATGGTTCAAAAAGTTTGAAATTTGTGTTGGAATTTTTCACACAAGTTTATATTTCAATGTATTATGATAAAACTATTTTTGTGAAATTTTAGAAGTTTTATGGGATTTTTAAAGATATTTTAAACCAAGTTTTTCTGTCCCAGAATGCCTTCTGCCAGCCTCTGACGGTCGACCGGGCCGGTCGACCGACGTGCACAAAACGTGCACGCTTGGCCAGCTACTTGGGCCGGTCGACCGTGCGGTCGACCGACTGCAAGTACCCCACTTTCGGGTGGGGACGGTCGACCGTAAGGCGTGGGTGGTCGACCGACCAGAGAGCATTTGCTCTCTGGATTGGGACGGTCGACCGGGCGGTCGATCGCTAGCTTCCAACGGTCAAAAATTTGACCGTTGGCGGTCGACCGCCAGCCGACAAGGCTGACAGATCAGCCTAACGTCTAGTTTTGGATTGGGGCTTTATATATCCCATTGGTTTGAGTTTTTCTCTAAGATTTTGAGAGCCAAAATTTCTATACTCTCCAGTGTTTTTATAAGCTTTCAAAAAGTGTTTTAAAGCTAAAAGATTTCATCTTTATTTTGTGTTTTCAAGGGTTTGGAAAAATCAAAGAAAAATAGGATTTTGGGATATTATTTTAGATCTTCATTTCTATCATTTTCAAGAAGTTTCCCAAGTAGTTTTCTTTATTATTTGATTTCTAAAACACCTTGATTTTCACACTTGAGCTATCATTCTATCATCTTTATAGGATCACTTGTTTTGTGGAAAAAGAAAATCGTTTGTGGTTGAGGAAACCACCAAGTTGTAAACCCTTTCTTGTTGTATCCCTCTTTGGTAGAGGTTGATTTGGGTTGTGGTTAGCTCCCTCTTTGGTAGAGGTTGAGGTTGTGGTTTACTCCCTCTAGTGTGAGGTGGAGTTAGATTTGTATCCCTCAAGTATGAGGTGATTGGTTGTTTGGCTACGGGCCTACCCCTCTTGTGTGAGGTGGTGTTTGTGTTGCCTCGGTGGAGGTTGTATTGGTTGGATTGGTGGAGTTCGGTACTCCGGTCTTTGGAGACCCTTTGTATTGCCTCGGTGGAGGTTGTATTGGTTGAGAGAGGAGATCGGTACTCCTAGTGGATTGGAAATCCTTCTCGGTGAAGACGGGGACGTAGAGCTCGGTGCTCGAACCTCGAAACACATCTTGTTGTTTGCGTTTGATCCATTGACTCTAAACTCTCTCTCTCTTTATTTGTGCATTGCTTTACTTTGTCATATCATATACATGCTTGTGTGTTTGTGTGCCTCACTTGTGCTTAACCACGAGAGCTTCATATAGCGCCTCAACTCTTATTCAGAGGAATCAAGAGGAGTTAGTCCAGAGCCCTTCACAGGGAATTCGGCTACACTCGTTGGTTGCACTAAGTGTTGTAGCAATTAGTTTTTAATTTTCGCATTTAGATTCGCGGTACACCTATTCACCCCCCACTCTAGGTGTACTTTGAAATTCCTCAAGCGCTAAGTTCGCTCTTCGCAGCGGAGCTAAGGGATCGTCCTTGGGTGCTGATAGCGGTGCTTATGCAGCTTCAATGCCTAAGGATGCTCCCAAAGTTCTTATCTGCGAAGCTAGAGCTAAAGCACTATTTAGTGCCAATCACCTCTGCGGTGATGAGAAGAACGAGGCATCATCTTGTGTTTCGCTTCCAAAGCTTGCGAGCAAGAAGGTGGTGTCAAAATTATCTGAACGCATCAATGCGCGATCTACCCGAGCCTCTTTGCTAAGTTGCTTAAGCTCAGCTGGGTCTGACTTGCGAGAGTTTTTAGCAAGCAAACGAAAGTCAGAATTACTTCAGACTTCTCCCTCCTGTTGTCAACAAGTGGGATGTCAGTTAGTGACGGTCCACTTAGTCCATTGCCAGTTAGGACCAATTCCCGCCACACCCCCAAACCGACAGTCAGTCTTTGATCGACTATCGATGCAAGCTCCTGTGAAGCATCGCAAAAGGAGTGTATCACGGGATCTACCAGATCCGCCCTCTGTATCCGTCAATATGATCGGAAGGGGACGAGAACCGCGTAGGGGCAGATGAGTGCCGCGTAGGGGCAGATGAGTGCCGCGTAGTGCTAATTTTTCTCCCTTCAGTTCTCCAGATCCGGACTATAGTCCGGACTTAGGCCAAGTCTTAGTGCACAAAGAAGGTGTCTTCCAAAAACACCAGATCTAGGGTCACAATACCCTACAGTTATGAGCAGCCATCCCCCTCAACTTCGGTAACCTCACCAGAACCAATGAGAGGATTATTCTAATGGTCTGATGAGGAGGACGAAGACAGTGGGTATGCCTCTTCGGCAACAGTCAGCTCGATACGAACAGATAGGGTGTCGGTGAATAAGGCTGATAACGGTAATGATGACCTCCGTCGACGGTTGGAAGCTCAGGAGCAAACCTCCAAGGCCCAGCAAGAAGCCTTGGATAACATTCAACCTTCTCACTAACCGGAATAACAATGATACCGGGAGTAACCAAAATGAGGAGGAACATCATAACGATGAACAACCCAAGACTGAAAAGTCAAAGGAAAGTTCTTCTATGGACGCTGAAGTTCTTAAATGTATCCAAGCTCAAATCGCATCTCTAACCCAGAGGGATGAACTAAAGAAGGTAGGAGCAGTCTGTCCTTACCCGTTGGAATGGGATCAGTACCGTACCCGCCAAAGTTCAAGCCACCAACATTACATACTTATGATGGTAAAAGCTCGTCAAACTAGCACATCTATTACTTCCGGTCTCAGACCGGTAACGTTATAGATAACGATGCAATCATGGCCAGACTGTTCATCGACACCCTGAAGGGGGTAGCATTCGACTGATTCTGAAGCCTTCCTCCGGGCTTTATCAATTCCTGGATCGACTTAGAAACTCGATTTCTTTCTCGTTTTTATAAGGATGATGCCGAGGTAACCATGGACAAACTCCTCTCTACCTTGCAGAGGAAGGACGAATCTGTCCGTTACTACATTAAGCGGTTCAGAAACTTATCTCTGATGTGCCCAACAGGGATGCCATTGCCCATGCTCTTGCAGACATGCAGGCATAACTTTCTGGACCAAGTGGAGATTCGTATAGGGCTGTCAAAGCCCATACCTGGAAGGAACTAGTCGAGCAAGCTGAGATAACCAAAAAGTCGGCTAAGAAGTTCGAACCATCTACCCCTAAAAGGCAAATGGGGTATGAATAATAAGGGGCGCGGCGACATAGCGCAGTCCTCCCAAGCCAAAGGGAAAGAGACTATGTCCGTTGAATTGTCAGGGGACGTTCATTTGAAGCCCAAGAAGAGTGGCTTCAATAATCAGGAGTCTAAGTTTCCTCCGAAACAGTACTCCTTCAAAGTCGAACAGGTGGTCGCAATATTCCATTTACTCCACAAAGGGAATAAATTGAAGCTGTCGAATGCTCGGCGCCCTAATGAAGTGGGACGCACGAACGATCCCAATTATTGCCTCTTTCATAGGATGATTCATCATCCTACTGATAAGTGCTTTGTCCTCAAGGACAAAATTTATGTTTTAGTCGACGCCGGAGTTCTGACTCTAAAATCAGAACAAAAGAAAGTCACTGCAAACATGGTGACCCTCGAGTTCGGCAAAACCCCAAAAGTCACGGTACCTGATGGAACCTTCCCAATCCCTGAAGCACGGCTAGAAGTAACGCATCCTTCAGCCAAAACTTAAGAGAATAAGTGTCTTATTCCCTTGACATTGAAAACATGAGAAATCATGTGGATACACCGAGACCTTACCCAAGACGAACAATGAGATTCGAAGAAATCCAAGTCAAAGGGCAAATCTTGCAATGTTATCTCTATCTTGCCGGATAATGGAAATCTCACATTAGCTTCTCTTAGCGATTCTGAAGGGGAAATACACGCTTGCAGAGCGCAGGCTGATGTACCTCAGCCGACGGGCACTCAATCCGAAAAATCATACTTAAAACAGTATGAGAAAGTTACTGACGAGACACAACAGCAGATGACGTTAGTACAAATACCCACACCGGCTCCGCTCCCGACAACGGAAAAAGAGAAGCAGAACGAAGTCCGGTTTAACCATGTCCTGAAGAAGCCTTCAAGCCCAGGGCTTAACATGCCTTTTCACTTTGACATATTGGCCCAGCTGGCTAATATCCCAGCTTGTATCACCATACACGAGCCCTTCGTCTCTCAAAAGAGACAAGAGAAGCACTTAGGGATGCATTGGCTAACTCAGAATCATTCCTGACATATATGCCAGAAATCCCTAAGGGTGACACTCAGCCCTCTTGCTCTGAATGATATCATGTACAACCGAAAGTACCTGCTATTACTTTCACAGTTGAGGATATGCTTTTCAAGGATAATAAGCACGATCGACATTTGTACTACACCGGGTACATCGGTTTAACATGCATTGAAAGGGTACAGGTTGATTCAGGGCTGCACTCAGCATTATACCCAAAAGGCTCCTCTACTTTCTTACCATACCACTACGTTGATTATCTGCAACCACTACAACTATATATGGTTTTAATGCAGGGAGTAGTCATCCACTCGAAAAGATTCGACTCCGTTGCCGAATCGGGAGCCTGAAATCAGATGTGACGTGCTACGTCATTGACGCTGACACGTCATACAACTTGTTACTAGGGAGACCTTAGATCCACGCTAATTGGATTGTTCCCTCCAGTCTACACCAGTGCTTCAAATATGTTGAAGATGATGCAACAGTACGAACTGTCTTCGCCGAGAAGCAACCATTTAAAGGGGTGAAAAACTACTTTATTGATGCGCTCCTATATCAGGAAGTCAATGAAACGTCAAAAGATTCATTGCCTGACAATGATGATAATGACAATGAAGCAGATTCAGAGTCTGAAGGTGACACGCCAGCTACTTTGGTCGGCGAACCAATTATAGCATATTTTAATCCTCAATGTAATACTCTTTCTGAAGATGAGGACGAATGGGTAATTAATGACAATATTTTCTTTAATTATCCTGTGAGTGTCGAATCGCTTGAATCTGTTACGGATAGCTCTCTACACATGCCCTTGCACAAATCAAGTACATCAAGAACATTTGTGGAATGCATAGAAGGATCCGTTCTATTAGTTCCTCCGTCCAAAAAGGGTCAATCACCAATAATACTCGGTAGAGCCCAACTGCAAAGGTCTACAGCCACAGATTCAAGTTCAGACTCAGAGACCCCGCAATTTTTCCGTTATGCACGATCAACACAGCGTATGATGAAGAAAATGGGATATAACCTGCAGCGTGGGAATGGCTTGAATTTCGAAAAAGGAAGATGTAGTTTTTTGCATAATTTTGTGCCAAAAGGGAAACCGACAAATTACTATGATAACACACGCAGGGGGTTGGGATACGTTACACCTCCACCACCTACAACGGTTCAATCTAGAGATAACAAACCAATCCCATCACACTCTGCCTCTTCCTCCGAATGGGACTAAGATGTCAGTGTGGGAACGATGTTCGACTCACTGTTAATATGACTTCAAGCAGCCAATTGGAGCCAGCGGAAGCTACTGATGAGGAACCATGGGCTCAGCAATTGGATTCTAGTAGGAAAAGCGATTCGAACAATGCGAACCACCTACTGAAGACAAAGTGATCCAGGTTAACTTGGGTAGTCAAGATCACCCTAAAACCATCTTTATAAGTGAAAGCTTATCACTTACGGAAAGAGAAGAATTGATGGTACTCGTAAGAGAGTATATCGATGTCTTTGCATGAACTATGAGGATATACCCGGACTTGATCCACAAGTAGCCATGCATCATCTGAACATCAAGCCAGACGCCAAGGCAGTTAAGCAACAACAACGCCGATTTCGCTCGAACATTATAGAAGCTATTAAAGACGAAGTCCATAAACTCATCGCATGTGGCTTCGTACAGGAGGAACAACATCCAGATTGGGTTGCTAACATCGTTCCCGTTCTCAAGAAGAATGGGAAAATACGAATCTGTATTGATTACCGTGATCTCAATACAGCCTGTCCTAAAGATGAATTCCCATTACCCATCACCGATATCATGATTGACAATACCTGCGGAGTCGAAAGAATGTCTTTCATAGACAGCTTCTCAGGGTATAATCAAATTAAGATATATCCAGAGGATGAGAATCATACTTCATTCTGGACACCGTTGGGGGTGTATTGCTATACCGTGATGCCTTTTGGATTAAAGAATGCGGGAGCAACTTATCAGCGGGCGATGAGTATAATTTTCCGTGACCATCTTCGAAAGACGGTAGAATGTTATGTTGACGACATTGTTAAAAGCCGCGATAAGAATGATCATTTTTGTGACTTGAGAACGATGTTCGACATAATGCGGGCTCATCGACTGAAGATGAATCTTACAAAATCCTTCTTGGGGGGTTTCAAGTGGCAAGTTCCTACGATTCATCTTGACCCAGACAAAGTCAAAGCCATTCAGAACATGCATCCACCTAAAAATCTTAAAGAACTTAGGGACTTACAAGGTAGACTGGCTTACATCAGAAGATTCATCGCAAATATCTCGGGCCGTTGTCAACCGTTCACTCGACTCATGAAAAAGGGTGTCTCTTTTGTATAGGATCAAGCTTGTCAAGAAGCTTACGAGGATATCAAAAGATACCTTACTAAACCTCAGGTCTTAGTAGCTCCCACATCAGGAAAATATTTTCTGCTTTATGTGAAAGCTATGTACCATTCTCTCGGTGCTCTGCTTGCTCAAAAAGATGATAGTGATCATGAACAGGCTATTTACTATCTAAGCAGGACTCTGATAGGGGCAGAATCTCGCTATAACTCTAATGAGAAGGAAAGCTTAGCTCTTATCTTTGCTATTCAGAAGACACGACACTATTTGGTCGGCCAAATCATACATGTCATTTTCAAAGTGAATCCTTTACGTCTTCTCATGACGAAACCAAGATCACTAAATTCTAGATTAGCTAAGTGGGTCCTCCTTCTGTCTCAGTACGACATGCTCTTTATCCCTCAGAAGGCAGTTAAAGGCCAGGCGTTTGCAGATTTCTTGGCTGCTCATTCGGCCCCGAAAAGCTCAAAACTTCATGAAGATATTCTAGATGAGGCTTTTAAATCTAATATAACTTCAGAGGATGACGTATGGCAGATGTTCTTTGATGAAGCATCACGAATAGGCCCTAAAAGCAAGATCATTGTTGGTGTGGGGTTTGTATTTATCTCACCACAAAACCATGTCCTTCCTAGGACATTTTCATTGACGGAATCATGTTCCAACAATGTGGAAGAATACAACGCTCTACTCATTGGCCTTCAGCTCGCTCATGAAATGGGGGTACACTATCTTGAAGCCTATGGTGATTCAAAACTGATCATTAATCAGGTTAAAGGAGAATATGAGGTCCGTCATGGAGATTTGGTACCTTATTATCATGCAGTCACCAAAATGGCTAGCTCATTTGATGGCTTTTATATCAGTCATGTGTCCCGATCTTAGAATACTAAGGCCGACGCTCTAGCTGCACTAGCCGCTACGTTAGCCTTACCAGTCGACACCAAGTATCACCTTACAGTAGCCACTCGATACCTTGTTTGTTCCAAACATATATTGAGAACTAAAGAGGTCTATAATATCTCGATGGATCTTGAACCGAGAGATTGGCGATTTTCCCTCATCGACTATGCTTTGCATGGTTTACTGTCGGATGACCCTAAAGAAGCGGCATCTATCAGATGAAGGTCTCTCCGTTTTTACTATAATTCAATAGTAAAGACACTCTATCGTCGTTCATATGACGGTATCCTTCTCAGTTGCCTTTCTAATTCAGAGGCACAAGAAGTGCTTAAAGAAGCGCACGACGACATATGTGGAGCTCATCAGCCAGGTTCAAAACTCAAGGATCGATTGCACAGGCTTGGATATTATTGGCCAACCATGATAGCTGATGCCATTCAATATGCACGAAGATGTAAAGTATGCCAAATCCATGCGGACTTCACACATTAGCCTCCAGAGTTGCTCCATCCAACTATTGCTTCGTGGCCATTTGAAGCGTGGGCATTCGATGTCATAGGGCCGATCAGCCCCTCTTCAGCAAAAGGTCACCGGTTTATCTTAGCAATAACCGATTACTTTTTAAAGTGGACAGAGGTTATACCACTGGTGGAAGTTAAAACTTCTAACGTTGTTAATTTTATCAAACACCATGTCATCCATCAATTTGGTGTCCCTAGGCGGATCATCCATGATAACGGTCTTCAATTTGCAAGCCAGGTTTTCTATCAGTTCTGTGATAGATACCGGATTCAGAATGTGGCATCAACTGCTTATAATCCTGCCTCTAATGACTTGGTGGAAGCATTCAACAAGATAATCATTAAGCTACTCAAAAAATTCGTTTCATCGAATAAGCGAGACTGGGATAAGAAGCTTAGTGAATGTCTTTGGGCCTACCGAATCACAGTTCGGATCCCGACAGGCAATACACCTTTTTCCCTGGTATACCATTAGAAATTCAGATGCAGTCATTACGAGTTGCCTTGATAACTAGAATGACAAAGGAGGACAATGATCGGTTACGTCTTCAAGAGCTCGAAGCCCTAGATGAGAAGCGGTTACAAGCTCAACAACTTATTGAGTTGTGTCAAGCGCGGATCTCAAAGGCCTTCAATAAGAAGGTTAAGCAAAGGGTTTTCCAGAAAGGATATTTAGTTTTAGCCGTCAGACGACCGATGATCGTGACGCACAAAACCAATGGCAAATTTCAGCCCAAATAGGAAGGACCGTTTGTGATAGAAACAGTCTATTCAAATGGAGCATATCGCCTTATGACTTTAGACGGAGACTTATTCATGATGCCAATCAACGATAAGTTCCTAAAGAAGTATTATCCTTGATAAAATCCTTCCCATGATCAAGTTAACATTACACCTCTGATCAAGACTTTCAGATCCAAGATATGTAGAAAGAGTGCTCCTCTCTTTCTCTAAGGAGATCATACAACCATAAACCAATGTCGAGCCGATCGAACACCGGTTGTATCAAAGAAGAGTCAAGGTTACGAATTCACTGTCGGCTAGTATTAAGCCGATCGAACGCCTTTGACATTGAAAAAGAAAATAAGGGATCAAGCTATTTTAGCATTGTCACTCTTCTCTAGTATATAAACATGTACCTATCCTTAACTTAGAAGAATAGGTCATATTTTGAAGTCAAGCATGCCTAAGCAACGGTTTCGGGCAGATGGCTTATTTATCCTAACTTTTCTAAGTATAATGGTGCCATAACTCTCTGCTCTGGTTCGATCGATCGAAGTTCGACCCAACGACAAAAGGTCCAACCAAACAAATGAGTTTATTGGATGACTTATTAAGCCAAACTCATCGAAGAAGGTTCGTGACGCATTCTCTTGCAGAACCTTTCCACTATTTTCATGTTCATACCAAGACGTGGCGACCAACCAAATGGTAGCCGATCGAATCAATGATCAAAGGAGTTTAGCTGATGACTTGGCAAGCTGAACTCATTGAAGAAGGTTCGTGACACATCCTGATACAGAATCTTTCTAATATGAAAACAAGATAAGGGTTGACAGAAAGTCCCCGAGGAACGATAATCTTTAAATCGAGATCTCGCGAAATTCGTGTCTACTTCTTTAATCCCTAACTCACCTATAGAGTGAAAACCCAGGGGAAGCATTGCGTTACTCAAAATAACAAAATAATCCAACGACGCTAGCGGCTAAGGATAGAGGAAAATGTGGCCTTTAAGCCCAACATAAGTTCTTGACAACTTATCATACTGAGGGGAATAGCATAGCTAGCCCGACTCAAATGGTAGTTGGTAAAGGCATATCAAATCTGTTGACAACTGAGGGTTTGCTAAAAAAATCTTAAGGGACCTGTTCCCATTTGATTCCCTCTCTAAAATCACTTACCAATTCCCGTCCATGGAATGGTAAGACCACATAGAAAGGTATTCATATCCCTTTCGAAATGACGAGTCTAACCTATCACGTTAATATTAAACCTCGGATAGTAAGACTCTAGCCTACTCCCCAGTGGATAAAAACCAACATCCCTGCGAATTAGGTCAACTTCCCCAGTGAATAAGCTTGTCATTCTCTTCAATAGAATAACAGGTCCACTCAAATTACTGTTATGTTCAAACATCTCTGACAGTAAATGAATCCTTGTTAAGTTAACATCACACCTCTGACAAGTTGCTTTACAAATTCACACGGAGTTCTCTGACATATAATCTTCCATGAGATTCATATTTCTCAGCTCCCCAGCAAATCTCTAGTAGACTCTGTTCAAAGTCTATTATTTCCCACTCAGTCCCCAATGGACTCTCTTGCTTGTCACGTTAACATTATACCTCTGACAATTTCTTCCAAATAACATCCGAAGGAGATGTCAAATCCCCATGGAGTTTATGATCAGATCCTATTTCCCCCCCCCCCCCGATGGGATTATTTCTTTTACCCTTAAGTCCAGCATGTCACCTCTGACGATAGAAATCCTGAGCTTGGTAGTTTCTCAATCGGTTATGTTCATATTACCTCTGAACAACAGATAACCAAGTCTCATCTTTCAGTCCAGTAGGGACATTCCTTGGTCGTTATGTCTAGTTCGCCACCTCTGAACTGTAGGGCTTTGAGTCTAGCAATTTCTAGTCGGTTATGTCCAGTTTATCACCTCTGAACTGACGAATACCTAGATCTCCCTTCTTATGGTACTTCAACTGTCATGTCCAGTTTGTCACCTCTTAACAGATTAGTCCATAATTTTGTTCTCCTTCCCGCTATTAAGGTCAGGAGTTCTTGCTGTCATGTTAATATGACTACCTCTGAACAGCGAATTGTGAGCCTGATGTCTCTTAGTTGGTCATGTTCATATTACCTCTGAACCAAGGGTGCCCAGATCTAATTCACCCTTGCAGTCCCTAATGGGCTAGTTGCTAAGTTAATGCGACTACCTCTAGTAGCGGATTCGGAGTTTAGTGTATCTTAGTTATCATGTCCAGTATATCACCTCTGAATAGACGGGTCCCTAAAATCAGATTCACCTTCTTTTTGTCATCATGTCCAGATTATCACCTCTGAATGACAAAATTTCGAGCTTGATGGCTTCTCAATCAGTTATGTCCAGTTTATCACATCTGAACCGACAGATAGCCAAGTCTCCCTTTCGCTTACTATTATGTCCAATTTGTCACCTCTGAACAGTAAACACTCCGAGTTTAGTAATTTCTAATCGGTTTGTCCAGTTTGTCACCTCTGAACCGATGAATATCTAATCTCATCTTTCCTTGTCATCATGTCCAGATTATCACCTCTGAATGACAAAATTTCAAGCTTGGTGGCTTCTCAATCAGTTATGTCCAGTTTATCACCTCTGAACCGATAGATGGCCAAGTCTCCCTTTTGCTTACTGGTATGTCCAGTTCGTCACCTCTGAACAGTAAACACTCCAAGTTTGATAATTTCTAATCGGTTATGTCCAGTTTGTCACCTCTGAACCGATGAATATCCAATCTCATCTTTCCTTGTCATCATGTCTAGATTATCACCTCTGAATGACAAAATTTCGAGCTTGGTGGCTTCTCAATCGGTAATGTCCAGCTATCACCTCTGAACCGACAGATAGCCAAGTCTCCCTTTTGCTTACTGTTATGTCCAGTTCGTCACCTCTGAACAGTAAACACTCTAAGTTTGGTAATTTCTAATCGATTATGTCCAGTTTATCACCTCTGAACCGATGAATATCCAATCTCATCTTTTCTTGTCATCATGTCCAGATTATCACCTCTGAATGACAAAATTTCGAGCTTGGTGATTTCTCAATCGGTTATGTCCTGTTTATCACCTCTAAATTGACAGATAGCCAAGTCTCCCTTTTGTTTACTGTTATGTCCAATTCATCACCTCTGAACAGTAAACACTCCGAGTTTGGTAATTTCTAATTGGTTATGTCCAGTTTGTCACTTCTGAACCGATGAATATCCAATCTCATCTTTCTTTATTGTTATGTCCAGTTCGTCAACTCTGAACGACAAGGCTTCGTATCTAGTGATTCATAATCATCATGTCCAGGTCATCCGATGATCTTTAATCTGTTACGTTAATATTTACCTCTGAATAGTAAAGATCGTTAAGCTCATATCTTCCATCCTCATCTCAATATGATTTGAGTCGAGTCATGTCTCAAATTTGTAACTAATCCTTTTAGTTTATCACCTCTGATTAGATTAGTTATACCATTATATACAACTTGAAAGTAAGAATTACAAATTCAGAAAATAAAACAAGTTAGAAATACAACAGAGGAGTCAAATAAAATTACTTTTTATTGATCTAAAAGAGAGATACATGGATACATGGATAACAAGCTACGAGGGTGCTTCGTAGGACTTGATCTGTTCTTCAAGGATGGCCAGTTTATTCTTCCTCTCCTCAGCAGCTCTGATGAATGCTTGCGACCTCAACTTGGCCTCATTAAAGCTCGTTGTCTGGGACAGGCGAGCCTCGATTTTAGCCAAAGATGCCCTCTGTGCTAGCTCCTGTTGCAGGACTTCGTCATTTTGAGCCTTAAGCTACTTTAGCTGAGCGGTCTCCTCAAGACGCACCAGTTCAGCCTTGGACAAAAGAAGATTGGCTTTCGTGATCATTTCCTTGGCCTTTTCAATCTTATCCTCAGCGTCGAGAAGAGCACTATTAGAAGCATCTATGGCATCTCCAATTCTACTTTCCTTGTCTCTAAGGATTTTAAATCTGAAGATATTGCCTTAGCTGCTTCTTGAGCAGCAAGATGGGCTTCACGCATTTGAGCAGCGAGGTGTTCAAGCTGTTCATTAACTGAGGAGTCCAAATCTGAATGGCTGAGACGACGCCATTCGTCTACATCCCTCTCAAGCCTCTCCACCAGAAGCTTTAATGTGGCAGCTTGGTCATCCCCTCCAAAGTCTCGAATATTGTCAATACTTCGAGAGAGGACCACCTTCAAAGTAGAGAATGAGGTAGTCGAGCCCTTCAAGACTAAAGCAACAGATCACTTCAAGTCCTTATAAAAATTGTCGACTAGCTCAGCCACAAATTCATTCTGGCTTCAACTACTCCCGGTGAATGTGTGGCCCCTGAAGGCAAAACTTCAACCGGTTTCACTGACATAACCATAGAGGAGATGGCAGGAGCGCTGGCTAGAGCAATATGAGGGAGAGCCGGTGATCTCGGAGGAGTCCTCATTGAAACCAGTACACTAGCCACATTTGAAGTATGGCTGGTGACTATTTTCGGGAGAGCTGGCTCAAGAACTAGTGTTGGAGAAGTAGGATTGGTAATTACCTCAGCTCCGCGGTTGTCAAGATGGGCAGCGTTGGCGAAATCACTGGCATCTCACTTACCGATGTAGTTGGAACTGAGATTGGTTCCGTGACCACTGTCCCCTCAGCCTCTTTTTCACTGACTGGTTCGGGCTGATAAGAGGGCAGGTCGTGATACAAGGCATCCAACTCAGCAGCGTCCGTTGCGATTGAAGTACTTGCTTCACCCCTAATTCCCTCAGGAAGATTGGCTGGCTCCCTTGAAGTCAATGCACCCAAAGGCGGAACACCTGTGGCAAGACTTTGTTTGAGCGAGGCATAATGAATATCAGGAGAGAATTACTCACAAAAGATTAAAGTATTACCGAGAAGTGATATCGCCTCAACTGCCTCAGCCACATTCTCTCTCTGAACTTCCTCGACGGCAGCATCAATCCCCTCAGGTTCCATAGGAAAGTTTTTGGTAAAGTCAAGAGGAACGGCCCTCTCACCTTCACTCGCCGAACCCTCTGTGGTCCATCCTAGAGAGCTAGAGGCCAGGGGACTTCCTTTGAAGGTCTCAACACCTGAAGGACCGACGTCAGCCGCGTCACCTCCGGAGTCTTCTGAGATGATGAAGTAGCTAGCCTCGTCACCTTCTTTATAAGTGAACAGAGGATCATAATAATCCCCCTGTTCTCCTGCAGCCTCGGCTCTCGGTTCTCTCGCCATCTCGGTTCCTGAATCATAGGATAAACGAATGAGCTGTATGAAATATATATAAATATATATCACAAGAATAGAACTGATATTACTCAGGTCAGGAACAGCTTTATCAACAGCCTGCCTCGGAGCCGATAGCTTAATGACTAACGGAGCGGGAGGAGGCACAGCGGCTGATTCACCCTCTATAATAATGGTGAGAGTGTAGCGATGAGGATTCTTCACTACCCTCTTCTTGCGAGAACCACCCTACCGTTTTCGTTTAAAGTGGACGTCGGGATCTTCTTCCTCCAATTCTTCTACCTCTACATCTTCCATGGGGGCTGTGCCTACCCCACCAGGAGTATCTGGTGGAACCTCAGCACCTGCGTCTCCTTCAAAATGAGGACTTTCTGCATCTAAGGCCTCACTATCAACAGTAGCGACGAACTCTCTGACGCCTGGCACACAGACTCTCCCGCCCTCGCCTCTCTCGGTGACTTTCCACTTCAGCCGCTGAGAGATCAATTTCATACCAAATGAGTTAATAGAAGACCCGGTTGGTGCGAAGTTTGAAGTTCTGTACCACTGACAAAACCCCAAAGTTGTCTGAAGGTTCGGAGTCCTCAGCGGCATGCACAGCCGCGCCTCAGTACAGCCAGCGATGAAGAACTGCCAGGCACGAGCACCATCAATGAGCTCCCCATGAAGGCCAGGCTGGTGTTCGGGTACCTACATATAATTGGTCATACCCAAACTGACGAGCAAATTGACTCAGGACATAAGGCTCCAAATAGCAGGTATCCCCGCTCCTGTACACCAGATGGGATGGCCGGATGCTAACTAGCCATTCGAAGACCCCCCGGCTCAGCGACTTCTGCCCATCTCCTACATCCTTGAATTCTTCGCCATAACCTGCATCGCGAATGTAGGGAAAGCATCGAAAAAGACTGTAGACGTTATACCGGCACAGCAGTATGCGAACCGCGATCACATAAGTCCGTGACCACAAACATCCCTCAAATCGACGAAGAAGTGCCATCTGGACACCTTCTAGAGGCTCCTCACGGCTTGGATAATGGAGGGGCACTGAAGGGTGAACCATGTCATCAAATAGGTGTATGACAAACCGATCCTGGGGCTTAGTCCGTCGCGAGGCAGGATAGTGCCTTTTCCTCTCTTCGTCATTGGTGGCCTACAGAAAGCCTCCGTCAATGCACGAAGGCCCCGCTGAATACAACACACCATTGCCGGGAGAAATCCAAGGGAATGACCGTGGACTAGACGAACAGCCGGTAATAAGACAGTCGGAAGAATGATGTCGCCAGAAGGAGATGGCACCACGCATCTCTTTAGCCAAACCGATAAAAAAATCAGCCAAAAGTGCCTTCCGAGATATCGGTCGACGAGCCTGGTGATGGAAACTCCAGAGAATATCACCTTTCTCATAGGGTCCATCATCGTCTTTCAAAATCATATCCCTTGGAAGCGTTCTTGCATCCTTCAGAAAATGTCCTCATCTGCAACCCCGCAGTGAGCTGCTTCAGGAGCATCTTTCAGGTTGGGGAACAAATAGTTCTCCCAGCTCTTCAAACTGCATGAAGCTCTTTTATGGCTCTCATGCATACTCGAGCAAATGTAAAGGTGGCACATCAATTCCCGGAAAGTCTCAAATAAGGCAGGCTCCTGTTTCTCCAGAAGTGCCAATTCCGCTTCACACGAGAAATATTCTTCATATTGGAGAGATCTCAAGAGCAGAGCAGAGACTTCCCACATCTCGTGCAAAGTCATGTCCAATTCGCCTACAGGGGTGAAGAAAGTCCTTGTAGCTGGACAATATAACTCAAAGATGATGTAGAAGTTAGCTACGCTCATCTGGATGCCGTAACAGGTTGCCCTGACAACCTCGTAGAGTCCCAATCTCTCCAGATCCACTTCAAAATGGGCCAAGGCATATAAGGCCAAGTCCCTCCACCAGGCCTGGGGGGATGAATCCACCAAAGGGTCCTGAAATCAGTGGCTGGATAATTGCTATGAGCTTTGAAGAACTGGTTTTCAAAAGTCTGAGTCACGGCGGGATTTTTCCCCCACTGGGATGTCTGGGAGAACATTCCCAGGGTGGAGATCCAATATGCAACGAGAAGGACCCGCCCTTGTATAACCGGGAGATGGAGCTATCAATTTTCCATGTGAACGGAGTCAGTAGTTCGAGACACTTGCCACTGCATTTTTCGAACCCTCATCACGCATTGGAAGAAAGACAATGAAAAATGACGCTTGCTAGATGGGAGATAATACTTCTTGCCATCCAGATTGAAAATTCACTGCCCTTCTCCAGCCAGCAGCTGATGATCGGTATCTGGCGCTGCATCCCCGAACATAAAGTCGGGCTTTCGATAGATTTTCTGGTCACAATCCTCGAGGGGAGCAGTAGTTAAGATGCTCTTCATAGTACGCTGATCTCCGGCGTAGACAAGGGCATCCCGACCGGGAGCACTCCGCTCACTAAATAGTGAGGCTTGCCCCTGAAATTGCAGGCTAACATTGCCATCCAGTCCCCTGGCTGTTCCGAAGAGACTGTTCAAAGGACCGGAGTATAGCGCACTGCAAAAGTAAGAAGAAATCATATTAGTTCATTTGCTGAAGAAAAAGAAAGCTAAAGCAAAATTTTTTTGCTAAGGCATAGCTTCGCTCTCTGAGCGAAGCTAGCCCAGCATTAGCTTCGCCCTAAGGCTTAGCTCCACATCCTGCACAAAGGCAAAGTGTAGAAGATCTCTAAGAGTTAGCTTCGCTCTAGAAGCTTAGCTTCGCATTCTGTCACTGAACCGAATGCAAAGAAGCCCCCAAAAGGCTAACTTCGCTGGAAAGGCACTTGTGCCTAAAAATTATTCAAAGGACTTTAAGGTCCTTTTCCCAGCTAAGCTTCGAGAGCTAGCTTCACATCCTGCCGCATGACAGAACATGAACGTCCCTAAAGGCTAACTTCGCATAGAAGCTTGGAGAAGAGACCATTCGGTTTCTAAATTTCAATTCACGAAATTGAAGGAGAATTAAATCTCCTAAAATTCGGTGAATTTGAATTAAGGGAGAGCAACTCCCTTACATCACTGGAGCATGATGCATCACTCCAGATTCACCATGAAATAGCCAGTAAATGGCTTTGAAAAGAGATGAAAATCTCCAAATAAAAGGAAAAAAATCCCTACCCGCAACGGGGCGTTCGATGACTGGAGGAGGAGAAGGCCTCTCCGTCGCAGAGGTCGCTGCCTCTTTGCCTGCTCGTCTTTTGGGAGCCATGGAAGAACTGAAAAGTTCTGAAAATCTTAACGAAGGAGAAAGAGGGGAAAGAGACTTGTTTCTCTGAAACTTCAAAGAGAAGTGATTCTCTCTTATTCAGCCCAATCGGGCTTTTATAGACATAAAATGTCTTAATTTTGACTCCTCAAAAGGAGCGCAAGCGGTCGTTTCAAATCAGCTTGAAACGGCGCCTAAGCGCTTTCCCGAGAAGCCCTGCTTCGGCCCCGCCAAGGGCTAACTCTGCTGTGAGTTCAGCGTTGACCTCGCGCGACGCTTGAGTAACTTCGCTGAAAGATGGGCCTTAGCTCCGCTAAGAGCTCATCTCTAACTTCGGAGAAATTCAGTGCTACCTTCGCCAGAAACTTGTTCCTGACTTAGTTGTAAATCTGTCTTCAGCTTTGCTGGAAGCTTAGCTCCACTAAGAACTTTTATTTCCTCCTAAGGAAAAGACTTACCTAAGCTAGTTTATTCCAGGTGTTCTCGAATTGAAAAGGAGGGAAACAAAGTAGATAAACAGAAAATAAACATTTTTTATTGATTCAAAAGGGAAGATACATTGATACTACATCAAGATTGTCTTTCATACAACAGAATCTTTGCTCCAAAGGCAAACAAGTTGTCCTATCTACTTTTAGGGTGACGAACCATCCCAACTGGACACGAAAGGTCTTCCTTTTGCACAACGCCGTAATCCTTCGCTTAATGGAAGATTTTGCCATCAAGAAGCTGGATCTTCTTTGATCAAAATTGACAAAGAATTGGTTGTGTAACTCTCGGTTCCCGATATACGTATGTCAATACTGGTATCTGATACTGATTTAATCATTCTGATAGTCGGATTGAGATCATTTCAGCTCAAAATATCATTTTCCATTATTTTGAATTTTTCTGGATTTTTGGAATATTTTTTGGGAATTACTGGAGAAGGCTCTAAATTCGGAGTCGATCGGTGTCACAGACTGACTCCGAGATTTTTAATTAATAATAGGAGATGAATTTTCAAGATCCGACGTCATAACAATGTTCAGGATGATATCATTTATTTTTGAGAATTTTTCTGAATTAATAGAGTTTAATTCAATAAAATAATGCATAAATGTTTATTCAAAAAAAATGAAATTAAAATAAAATAAAAATAAAAATTAAAAACCCGCATTTGTAGCAGGTTTCAAACCCGTGACCCATTAGAAATGGAAATGAATGCACCAACTAGGATTCCTTCTTGGTTTTTGCTGGGAGAAGTAAACATAATTTATTTAACCCTATATCCTTTTACCCCTTTTGATTGGTAGTGAAAAGTGCATTTTTATCATTATATTTACCATCACATTTTCATATTTATTCATATAATTCTGCACATTTACTAATATTTTATGATTTATTGTGTGCAGGCCTCAAAATATTAAAATAAAGAAATAAAGCTTAAAAAGAAGCCCAAAAGCCCATATTCAAGCCCAATGTAAAAGTTGCAAATATTAATTGTCAAAATTGCAAATACACAAGGGCCAAAGTTGCAAATATTAAAGAAGAGGAAAGGATAGACTTCTATTCAACCCTAAAAACTTGCAGATGAGGATAAAAGCCAAAGAAGGAGAATTTAAGATCACAAATTCGTGGATAAAAGATTTGGGATCTGGGTAACTTGATTCCCAAGTTATATCCAAATCCAAAGATTAAGAGCCAGGATGCAGCTTCCAGAAGGAAACGACCAGATGGACGGACCAGGAGAAGCCACGCGCCAAAGCGCGTGGCCAGCCGCCACCATAAGGCCGCGGAAACGCGGCCCAAGCCGCGTTTCCGCGGCAATCCAGTCATATCCAGGGAACCGCCTTCGTGGACGACTTCGACTGGGACTCTACCTCCTTCTGCTTCTATAAATACCCGTGCAGTGCAACCGAGAAGAGCGTCCAGAGTCAGAGGGCCAAATCTAGGGTTTTAGGCTTTCTTCTTTCTTGTAGTTTAGGTTTTCTTTTCTTTTTTAATTTTTATGTAAGTGAGGGAGAGGGCTATGTTGAGAGTGACACCGATGTATGCTTCTCTTCTCTTCCATTGTATCAAGTAATAAAGGTAACTTTTCTTTTTATGTCATTGCTTTATTTTCCTTTTTGTTTTCTTCTCTTTTCTATTTTATCTCTGTTGGTTTATGATGAGCATGCAAGTGATTTCCAAAGCACAAGTATAACGAATCTTGGTGGGTGCCAACGATATTTCATGGTGATGTTCTCCTCCTCAAGGTACGTATCACTTCATACTTGCCCAAGCTTGATGATATAATGCGAACAGGGGACTGAGATCGATCCTATGGTTTATGCGTTCAACGCCTCCAAAGCAAGGTAGAAAGTGTTAGGATTTCACGTTTTTCTTCAACCAAACTAAGGTTAGTGTTTATTTCTTTTCTTTTCTTTTCTTTTCTTTATTTTTGTAGATTAAATCACCATCTCCCAATTCTTTCTTTCTCATATCATTATAAATACCACCTCTAATCCTCCATCTTCATAATCTACCGCCTTCTTCCTAACTTAACTTTAACTATTCTTTTGTTAACTTAAAGAAAATAATTTTTAGAGATAACTTACAAACGCTTCTATCGCTAGTCCCTCCCTGAGGATCACGACCCGCATAGCCATTGCTACCGCGGATTCGAATTGAGAACCTTGCACAACTTGTTCTAAATCTAATATTATTTATTTTGTGTGCAGGGAAAACTCAATCAAAATTTTGGCGCCGTTGCCGGGAGGGACGGTAAGTTTATCTCTAAAAAAATTAATTATTAACTAATTCTTTTATTCTTTCTGTTTGCAGGTTTGGAGAATAGGAAACAGCAGAAGTGGACATATAGCAACTCTGTGCCTCTGCCCTCGAAGGCAGAGCATCAGAGCCTACTACAGTGCCGCGGATCCGCGGCAATAGCCGCGTTTTCGCGCCTTAGTAGTTCATTACTGACAGATCTTTCTGCAGGTTGTTACAAATTGCAAGATTTGTTTTCTGCTCTGTTCCAATTTGTTCTGTGATAAACCTGTACACTGCTAATTAACCAACAGTAAAATATTTGTTGATAAAGATAAAAAAATTGATTAGACGTTTGCATATTAGGCACGTGTCTTTTCAATTCCTTTATTTTACTGTTGAAGAGTGCTGGAGCAAGGTACGTTCGCATTTCATGTAGAATAGGACTCATCTCTTGGTGATTTTCATACTTTGAGTGATCTTATTTACATATTTTGTACACTTGCACAAATTATTCTAAGGGCATAACCCATTAACAAGATAAGGTGGGGATTTCATCACCCTTCCTTGGCCCAAAAATCAGATTCCAA
Source organism: Agave tequilana (assembly GCA_038442645.1). Taxonomy (NCBI): domain Eukaryota; kingdom Viridiplantae; phylum Streptophyta; class Magnoliopsida; order Asparagales; family Asparagaceae; genus Agave; species Agave tequilana. The sequence continues at coordinate 49,262 of JAVJIF010034146.1, forward strand.
GCACTCACTAACCCAAGCCTAATTAAAATTAAGTAGACGTTGGCCCTAGGGACATCTCGGACTCAATTAGGAAATTATCCTAAGGGGGAACAGTGCTGGAAGTTGACTCCTGCCAAATCAGTGTCTAGGAAGGGGATTGAGGGTAGAAAGCCCGAAGATTGGTGGTTATTTAATTAAGGAACGTCTTTGACGGAAAACCTCCCACCAATCTTGCCCTGACCTGGCTGATTAACTTGTGGTCAAAGTCTACACCCTACCTCTTGTGGACAGTCTAAGCAGTTAGGAGTCGTTTAGGTCATAGGTCTAACCTAACTTAGGATAGAATTTTTTTTTCTTTTTGTTTGCTTATTTGTTTGTTTTCTTTTTCTTTGTTTGTGTTTGTGTGATATGGCCTATAACAACAATTTTTTCAACTTTAATGAGAATCCATATTACACACCAACCTCTTATTCGGATATTGCCAACCCGGCATATCATAACTTTGACCAACCTAGTGTGCCAGATTGGTCTTATCCGAATCATTACATGCCCCAGTCCCAATACTATGAACAAGATTGGAATAATCATCACTACTCTTCACAGAGTCAATGGGGATTCAATACCCCTGAGCCATATGGTCAACCACCTGTTCAACCATTATCTTCATATACGTCTCTTCCCACCTTACCAAGGTTTCAGTCCACCATTGATCTATTCGATGGGTTAGAAGAAAAAGTGGATCGGTTGCAAGATATAATGAATGATCAAATTTCTAGACTTTCCAACATTCTTGAGCAAGTTGATAGGAACCAAGAATCATTCTGTCTAGAAGACCTTGATCAAAATTCAATTTTATCACATCAATATGAACTTGCTCAACCCCAATCCTTGGACAAATTGGCTAGTTTTAATTTCAATGAGATTGAATTAGATTGTGAATGTGAACCCGATCCCTAACTTTGCGATTCAGTTTCCATTTTCGAATCTATGTTGACTCCGGTATCCTTACCCAATTTGGACCAATTTTCTGAGCCAACATTTATTCCCGTATCCATAGATCATGAAATTGAATCACCCATTTTTGATGATCATCATATTGAACTTGACCAATTTCATACTTTTGAAAGTCCCATTGACAAATTGGCAAGTTCTCATTTTTATGATATTGAACCGAATGTGATATGTGACTTTGATTCTCAAATCTGTGATCAAGTTCAAATTCCCGAATCAATATTGACTCCTGTTTTGTTACCCGACTTAGGTAATCTTTTAGAGTCAGATTTGATTCCCACACCTATCATTCCTGAACTTGAATCACCAATATTGAGTCACATTCCATTGTGGGAAGATGATTGTGGACTTGAGTTTCAACTTCTTGACTTGGACACACTTCTTGAAACAAGCTCGACTCCTGAACCCTTACTTGATTTAAGTTTCTTTCCTGAGTCGGTATTCATTCCTGAACCTATCATTCTTGAGTCCAAGTCAACCATTCTACCAAGTCACATTCTTTTGTTGGACATAGGTATAGACCATGACTCTGTGATGATTTTCCAGGACTGGTCATGTAAAAGAAGTGAGTTTCACGAGAGGATCTTCCATGATCCTATTCATACTGGGGACTGTAAACATGTAAAAAGAAAAGAGGTCAATAAAGGTAGGTCCCGTGAACTACCACATTATCTTGATTGGGTAGAACGCTTGGCCCAATTAGACAACCACCGGAACCACCACCTTAAGGTAACTTCTGCCTTCCCTTCTTCTTTTTCATGCATACATGCATTCATTCATACATTGAGGACAATGCATGAGATAAGTGTGGGGGGAGGGTTTACTAACTGATTAGTATCCAATATTGCATATTTTACATCATAACTCCCATGCATATTACAAATAAATATGTGATTTTTACTCCTCTTCTCTACTTATTTGCAGGTACATACTTAAAAGGAGATAAAGTAATTAATTACCTTAATTAGCAATAATTAAGGTGATTAATTAAAGATAAAAGATAAAGTCAAATCTCAATCCAGATCCAGAGAGATCCTCGCAACAAACCAAGATTCTAGAAGATCCACGTGGCCAAACTAACTTGCAACAACCTGTACCAGAAAGATCTGGACCAACGGCCCAGATCTGGCCGCGATCCGCGGCATGGGCGCGGCAATCTTGGGCCGTTAAGATCCCAGATTTTGTGGCAACAGACTTGATCTCAAGGATTCTCTTCTGGGCCTATAAATACCTCATTTGTACTTGCGAGAAAAAACTGATCAGAGAAGAGAGAGAGATTAGTGTAAACTTGTATTTTGTTAGGTTTTTGTTTAGGATTTTTAGTTCTCTCTATGATTTTCTCTTCCCTAGAATTCAATGTAAAAGAGAGTGATTGTGAGGGAGAGAGCTTGTGTAATCAAGGGTGACACTTGAAGCAACAAGGATTGATCCATCCTCCTTCGCCAAAAATTGATTAGTATCCAATATTGCATATTTTACATCATAACTCCCATGCATATTACAAATAAATATGTGATTTTTACTCCTCTTCTCTACATATTTGCAGGTACACACTTAAAGGAGAGTTAGCCAATTAATTACCTTAATTAGCAATAATTAAGGTGATTAATTAAAGATTAAAGATAAAGCCAAATCTCAAACCAGATCCAGAGAGATCCGCGCAACAAATGAAGATTCTAAATATTACACGTGGCTAACCACCTAACAGACAAATCCTACCAGAAAATCTGGGCTCAACGGCCCAGATTTTGCCGCCAACTTGCAAGATCTTCTAGAAGGCGCGGCAGTTACAAGTCTGTTTGGCCTCGGATTTTGCACCAACAGAATATCTTCTGGATCCTTCACCTTGGTCTATAAATACCTGGACTTTGACCTGCGAAAAAGACTGAATGGAGAAGAGAGGAAAGTTAGTGTGTTGTAATTTTTAGTTGTTTTTCTCTAGGTTTATTTCTTATAGTCCCTCTTCTTCTTCCCTAGAATTCAATGTAAAAGAGAGTGATTGTGAGAGAGAGAGCTTGTGTAATCAAGGGTGACACTTGAAGCAACAAGGATTGATCCATCCTCCTTCCTCTACTTGAAGCTTGGTTCTAGTTTTCTTGCATTCTTTACATGCTTTCTTTATTGCTTTCTTTAATTCTTGCAATTTACTTCCATGCTTTGTTTTACCTTTCTTATGGCTTGTTCTAGCTAATTCCTTCTCCATGTACTAGTTTACCACTAGTTTAGCTTACTTCACTAACTCATGGGTGATTGCCTTTGTTAATCTTGCAAGTTGTATGATCTTCTCTTCTCCGATGGTTAAACCACCATCTTCAAAGTGAGAAAGTAATTAGGTCAACACGCGAGACTAATCCTAAGCCGATGGAGTGACAACATTAGGCACGCATTCGCTATCAAGGAGTCTAGTAAGTCTTGGCAAGCTAGCAAGGTAAGCTAGTCATGGATCTATTCTTTCTTTAAGTTTTCTTTCCTTTTCTTGTGAATACCACATCCACTTCTTGATTTCTTTTCCCACGACTTTTCCACCATGAACATATCCATCTTCTTTTAGTTTCTTTTTCATTTGCTTCACTAAGTTTATAAGTAAGAGAAGAATACTCGTTTGTTCACTTCACTACCACACGTAAAGCTTCCATCGCGAGCTCTCCCTGAGAATCGACTCGGTATAGTCCTATGCTATAGCGGAGACAAGAAAGGGTACATCAAATACATCTTTATACACATAATAAGTACACTCTTTCCGTTTAATCAAAATGGCGCCGTTGCGGGGAGAGCAACGTTATTTTTGGTTTAAAGTGAAGTACTAAACGATTCTTCTTCTCTGTTGCAGGTTACAGGAGAAGAAAACAGGAACATATTCATTGCAATAACATACAAGTGGACCTGGGACTCTGCTCAAGAAAGCAGAGCCCAGGATCCCTCCAAAGTGCCGCGGATCCACAAGATTTGCCGTGGAAACGCGGCACAGAGGAGTTCACTACTTACCATTTTTCTGCAGGGCCTGCTTCTCTGCAAAATACATCTGCTGCTATATTTTAAATCCTGTATTTTTCACCATATACCTGCTTAATTAAAAAACAGTAAAAAGTTGATTGAAATTGCTAAAAATTGTTTAGACACTTGCATTTTAGGCACGTGTCTCTTCAATTCTTTACTTTTACTGTTGAAGAGTGCTGGAGGCAAGGTACGTGTTTTGCATTGCATTTAGACTAGGACAAACTCCTTGCTTGATTTTCATGCTTTGAGTGAATCCTTGTTATATTTCTTGTACACTTGCACAATTCAAATTTAAGGGCATACCCGTAAATAAGATAAGGTGGGGGAGGTCATTACCCTTTCCTTAGCCCGAAAATCATTTTCCCAAGCACTCACTAACCCAAGCCTAATTTAATAAAAAAGTAGACGTTGGCCCTAGGGACATCTCGGACTCACTTAGGAGATTATCCTAAGGGGGAAAAGTGTTAGAACTTAACTCTTGCAAAATCAGTGTCAAGGAAAGGGGTTGAGGGCCGAAAGCCCGAAGGTTGCTGGTTACTTAATTAAGGAACGTCTCCGGACGGAAAACCTCCCACCAACCTTACCCTTCCCTGGCTGATTAGCTTGTGGTTAGAGTCTACACTAAACCTCCCGTGGACGGTCTATCAGTTAGGAGTCGTCTAGGTCTAAGTCTACACTAACTTAGGTTAGAATTTTTTCTTTTCTTTTCTTCTTTTGTTTGTTTGTTTGTTTGTTTGATTTTTGTTTGTGATTGTGTGATATGGCTTACAATTACAATTCTTTCCATCCATATGTCACACACACTCCATATTCAGATAATTCCAACCCGGTGTTTTATAATATGCACCAACCACATACACCGGGTTGGCCTTATCCGAATCAATACGACCCATACACCCCATCTAATGATTATAATGTCCAAAATAATTTCAACTCTTCATCGAGTCATTGGGGATTCACTTACCCCGAGTCAAATTTTCAAAATCCTTGTCCATCATATTCACCTTGTCCACAATATCCATTTCCTGAGTCCACGTCATACACTCCTTTTTTTGAGCCTCCATTTGAAGACAAATCTGACTTATTAAGGAGTTTAGAAGCTAATTTACAGAGAGCTGAGCAAACACTTCCATAACCATTTCCCTCTCCAGTTTCACAGTATTTTCAAGAGTCTTACTCAGTTCCACCATTTCCTAATGAACAACCATTTGTCATGGAAACGAGTAAAGATTTCTTGTGTGAGTCCACTCTTCCATCACCACACATTTTTGACTCACACTATTCACAAACTTTCCAAAGTCAAGATTCCTATACTCCCATTCGAGAACAATCATTTGAAGATACATCAATTCTAGAAAAGAGTATAGACATCTTGCAAGAGTCTATGTTACAATATCAAAAATCACATGCCAAGTCTATCAATAGTGTGAAAGAACAATTGGATAACCTTCTTAGGAAAGAGGAAACTCTATCCTATCAACATTGACTAATCCAGTTATACCACACTCTATTGATATGACTCAAGACTCTTGTCATCTTGGAAATCCAGATTCAATTTCAGCACACTCACCTGAACTTGTCCAAACTTCAGATCCAATTGATACATTGGCAAGTTTTTCATTTCCTAAACTTGAACTTGTCCAAAATTCAAATCCCGTTGACATTTTGGCAAGTTTCTCATTTCCTAAAAACGAACTTGTCCGCACTTCTGATCCAATTGACAATTTGGCAAGTTTTTCTTTTTCTGAAATTGAACTGGAACATGATTTTGATCCTGAACTTCCACTTGATGATTCCATATTACTTCCTGATTCAATCATGACTCCGGTGTCTTCACATAATTTCACTTCATTTCCCGAGTCAGTATTGGATCCATTTCCTATCCATTGTGAAAATGAATCACCAATCTTTTATGATGATCACATAGAACTTGGCCAATTCCATACTTCTGAAAATCCAATTGATAAATTGGCAAGTTCTCCACATTTAATTGAACTACATGAAGAATGTGATCTTGAACCCCAACTTTATGATTCAATTCTTCTTCCTGATTCCATAATGACTCCGGTATCTTTACCTCACTTTAATTCTTTCCCGGAATCAACCTTGGATCCTTTCACAATTCACAATGAAGTTGAATCAACCATCTTTGAGGATCATGTCGAACTTACCCAATTCTACACTTCTGAAGATTCAATTGACATTTTGGCAAGTTCTCCATTTTGTGGAATTGAACTAAATGAGATATGTGACCTAGATTTGCACATCTGTGATCCAGTTCAAATCCCTGAATCATTATTGACTCCGGTTATATTACCCAATTTGAGTAACCTTCTAGAGTCAGTATTGATGCCCATCCTTCCTGAACTGGAATTACAAATTTTTGATAGTCACATTCCATTTTTGGACAATTCATGTGGACTTGAGTTGACATTTCTTGACTTGGACCCAATTCCTAAATCCATTCCGACTCCTGAACCTTATCTTGACTTCATTCACTTCCCTGAGTCAGTGTTCCTTTCCGAGTCCAAGTCAATTGTTTTATCATTCTGGGACAAGGAGTTTGATGAAAATGACTCTGAAATTATTAGGAAAATCTTGAAATTAGATGGGGTGGTCTTGTATATAATTAAGAGCACACACGCATGCATCATTTTTATGGGTCATATTTCTGTGATTTTTGGTGGGTTTCTGAAAACCCAACGACAAACTGATTGGGCCATGTTCCGTGGACCAATCCGACCACCACCGGAACCACCACCATAAGTTAATTTTTTTTTACTAACATAGGATTTACTAACGTAGAATTTAGGAAATAATAATAAAAAGAAAAAAAAAAGAAAAAAAAAATAAAAATAAAGGAGGATTTTCATGTTTAAAGGAGTTCCCATATTTTCAAAATTCAAATTCTTTCCATATTCCTATTCCTATGATTCCTCAAATTCCATCTTTCAAGAATTCCTAAATTTGAGGTCTTTCCAAATTTCTAGGAGTCAAAGATTCTTTTCATAAATCCCTAGGGTAAATTAGTTTTTGACCTAGGGATAGATTGGGAACTCTCAAAATTTCTCCCTCCTATAATAATACCCTCTCCCAACTCTTCCTCCCACATACTTCAGCCTTCACACGAGAAATTTTCCTCAGATCCCCAATCTTCTCTCAAAACCACAGCCTCTGAAATTTTCACTTCACCTGATTCTTCCAAATCGCCGCGGAGCCGCAACCATAGCCGCGCAAACGCGGCCGTTCTACAGATCCCTGCGCCCAGAAATTTTCTACTACGGTCGATTTTCAGTGCTGATTGGAGATCTGGTGTTACAAAATTCATCCAGAGTTCTCTGAATCCACCACAGAGATTGATTTTTTTTCCCCCCACGTAATCCGGGGGCGGTTCGACTTCTCAATCTTCTCTCTTTACTGTTTTTGCTCTTAAATTCTGTTATGGCACCACAAATTTTTCCTGAAAAAGACTTTGGGCGAATTCTAATTGATGCTAATGGTTATGGACATGTCTTTTTAGACAGAATTAGGGCCTGGAATTGGTATTCATTAGTGTATGACAATACTGAGACCGATGCATTCTATTGTCCTGATTTGGTAAACATGTTTTACACACATATAGACCACGCATCAATTGATTCACAAACGTACCAGTTCACTACACACATGCCCACTGGAGATTTGTTCATCACGCTTTCTCTTATTGAGGAAATCACTTCTGTCCCAACCATTACACACCACACCGAGCCTCTCCCCTTGATTGAATATATGACTATTATGGGGGCTCGGTGTACTGAGTTAGATCGTGGGCTCAAAGCCAGTACGACCTTTCGTAATATTCACTGTGTTGGACGTTGGATCCAACGAAACATTCTAGGGCTTGACCACACCTCCTCTTTCAACAGACCAGTGTTGCAGATTATACATGACTTAATGACACGTCAACACTCGGTCTGTTTGAACAAGGTTATCTTCAATGCACTTTTAGCCAACTCCTCACGCACACGAGGTGCTAAATATTCACATCCCATATTGATTACACGTCTGTGTAGGACTTTCCTACCAGACGATGTTTTTGACTCATTTGATAGAGTGTTTGTTGCACCCGAGAGGCCTACAAGTTCTTATAACTGTTGTTTACACGCAGTCTGGACTCCTACTGTCCATACTGAGCATGTAGAGTCCTCCTCTGAGGAGAGTCTTGATGATGAAGATGAACCGGAATTTTGGAGGCAGGAACCCCCAGTAGAGTCACGAACTTTCATGTCCACCATCTGGAAGGGCATGAAGAAAATTTTTAGGGGTCAGGTGAGGTTGAGGAAGAAGGTGGAGGAGGAATCATCCAGGTTATCCTCCAGGTTAGATGACATTGAGGCTACGCTGAGGAGAACACAGTCGGCAGGACCCAGTACCACTGCGGGTCCAAAGAGGAGGAGGGAGTGACTTTTTACCTTACCTATTTCATGCATCATTTTTATCTTGCATACATTGGGGACAATGCATGAGATAGGTATGGGGGGGGTATGTACTAACATAGGACTTTTTATTTTTTCTTTATAGGATTTTCATTTTTTTTTAGGTCTTCCATTTTATTTTTAGATTTTTCTAGATTTTTCACTTTCTTTTTAGATTTTTACTTTTTCTTTTAGAAAAATTAAAAAAAATTAAAAAAAATATATAAAAAATATATAAAAATAAAAAAAAACAAAAATAAAAATAAAAACTTTTTGAAATAAGAAACAATGTTTTGATCTATTTTTAAGAAAATTAAGATGTATCTTAGAAATTAAGAAAGCCTTAATTATGACATCTTAAACCTAGTTGAAGTAATAGATCTTGTTTGAGATTATAGGCTAAGTAAGTAAAATTGGTGAGATATTCTTATCTTGAATTTTGCCTTAGATAATTATGCACTTCACACTTACACATTTCTTGGGATGGAAACAAAGACCAAAAATGTCATATATATAAAAAAAAAAGAGAAAAAAAAATATATATATATAAATAAAACATCACCTATTAAGCTGGAGAATTGTGCCTCAAGAAGCATGATTATTCACGCCTAACGGTGGTAAAGGAAATAAATAATCCCCTTTAGTCTTGTGGCCTTTTCTACTCGAGACCTTAAACCGAGGGATGTTTTCTCATCTGGTGCCCTAAGACCGTCAGGTTTGGGAGTCATCGGTTAAAGGCTCGCTACAAGGGTAGACTAGAAAGCCTAGACTAAGGGAAGATTAAATAAAAAAAAAGAAAAAAAGAGAAAAAAATATATATATATATAAATAAATAAATGGCTTTATGGTTGGAGTTGAAATCCCGAGAAATTTTCACTTACACGGTGTGCATATTATCTAGGTTTTATGAGAGATAAAATATTCAATCCAATTTTGAATTCTTACCTTAATTAAAAGCAAGATCTTGCATGGATACTAAGTTTAAGAAAGAATGATTATAGGTGGACTTATGACCTAGGATCACTTATATTTTTGCAAAAATAAGTTCGTAAACATGTCTCTTATTCAAAATGCGTTTTCAAAATACTAACATTTGTCTTTTTTCTTTATGGATTTTGTGGGTGTAATCCGCTGAAAACCCTCAGGAGACAACACTCCTCCTCTAGGGTAACCTAGAGGTTTAACGGCTTGTTGCACATGCTCAGTGCAATCGCGTCACCTGCGAAAGTGGTGTAATAAACTTGTAGCTTAGTTTTTCTTTTCTTTTCTTTGTTTTGCTCGGGACGAGCAAAAGAATAAGTGTGGGGGCGTGATTAGTATCCAATATTGCATATTTTACATCATAACTCCCATGCATATTACAAATAAATATGTGATTTTTACTCCTCTTCTCTACTTATTTGCAGGTACATACTTAAAAGGAGATAAAGTAATTAATTACCTTAATTAGCAATAATTAAGGTGATTAATTAAAGATAAAAGATAAAGTCAAATCTCAATCCAGATCCAGAGAGATCCTCGCAACAAACCAAGATTCTAGAAGATCCACGTGGCCAAACTAACTTGCAACAACCTGTACCAGAAAGATCTGGACCAACGGCCCAGATCTGGCCGCGATCCGCGGCATGGGCGCGGCAATCTTGGGCCGTTAAGATCCCAGATTTTGTGGCAACAGACTTGATCTCAAGGATTCTCTTCTGGGCCTATAAATACCTCATTTGTACTTGCGAGAAAAAACTGATCAGAGAAGAGAGAGAGATTAGTGTAAACTTGTATTTTGTTAGGTTTTTGTTTAGGATTTTTAGTTCTCTCTATGATTTTCTCTTCCCTAGAATTCAATGTAAAAGAGAGTGATTGTGAGGGAGAGAGCTTGTGTAATCAAGGGTGACACTTGAAGCAACAAGGATTGATCCATCCTCCTTCCTCTACTTGAAGCTTGGTTCTAATTCTATGTGCTTTCTTTAATTGCTTTCTTTATTGCTTTGTTTACTTCTTGCAATTTACTTCATGCTTTCTTGTATTTTTCTTATGGCTTGTTGTAGCTAATTCCTTCTCCATGTACTAGTTTACCACTAGCTTAGCTTACTTCACTAACTCATGGGTGATTGCCTTTGTTAATCTTGCTAGTTGTATGATCTTCTCTTCTCCGATGGTTAAACCACCATCTTGCAAGTGAGAAAGTAATTAGGTCAACACGCGAGACGAATCCTACGCCGATGGAGTGACAACATTAGGCACGCATTCGCTATCAAGGAGTCTAGTAAGTCTTGGCAAGATAGCAAGGTAAGCTAGTCATGGATTGATTCTTCTTTAAGTTTCATTTCTTTTCTTGTGAATACCAAATCCTCTTCTTGATTTCTTTTCCCGACTTTTCCACCATGAACATAGCCATCCTTCCTTTTAGTTTCTTTTGCATTTGATTCACTAAGTTTATAAGCAAGAGAAGAATACTCGTTTGTTCACTTCACCACCACACGTAAAGCTTCCATCGCGAGCTCTCCCTGAGATTCGACTCGGTATAGTCCTATACTATAGCGGAGACAAGAAAGGGTACATCAAATACATTCTTATACACATAATAAGTACACCTTTCCCGTCTAATCACTAACATACTAACATAGATAGAAACTAACAAAAATTTGCTAATTAAAAAAAATATATATATATAAAAAGGACAATATTTTGACTTATCTTTTGAAAGAAATCTAAGTTAATCTTAAGAATTAGGAAAATCATGATTAGGATTTCTAAAAACTTGGTCAAAATAAATAAATTGTTGAATTTTTAGGTATAGGAGGAAAAATTGAATAAGTAATTAGTCTTGATTTTTACCTTAATGAAATATGCATACCTAATACATTTACATATCTAGGATTCTAAGACAAAGACTCTTGTGCCCTATAATAAAAAAGAAAAAAAAAAAAAAAGAGAAATTCACTGATTAAGCTGGATACATGTGCCTCAAGAAGCATAAGTATTCACGCCTAAAGGTGATTTTATGAAATAAAGCCCTTAGTTTTGTGGCCTAATTCACTCGAATCCTTAAGTCCGCGGGGTGTTTTCTCACCCGGTGCCCTAAAGCCGACCGGTTTGGGAGCCACCGACTTTAAGTTCGTTACATGGGTGGATTAGAAAGCCTAAGGAAACTAAGAAAAATTACTTCTATATGTACTAACACATCTAATAGTCAATTAGTTAGGTATGAGGGCCTCAAGAAGCCTTGATACTTACACAAAAGAAAATTAGATGAGTTATACATATTAAAAAAAAGAAAAAAAATAATAATAAAGAGGCATGAGAGTCCAAGTTAAGGAATTCCTAGTAAAGATTCATAAGGATGCATATGACTTTTGGTAACGAAAAAGACTATACAAAAATTCAATTTTGATCCTTACCTAAAATGAATAACAATTCACTTTATAAAGACTAAGTTTAAAGAATGAATAAAAATGATAATCCTAAAAACTTATAGATTACTTAGTCTTTTCAAAAGTATTTCAAATATTTCCTTTTTATGGATTTTGTGGGTGTAATCCGCTGAAAACCCTCACGAGACAACACTCGTCCTCTAGGGTAACCTAAGGGTTTAACGGCTTGTTGCACGTGCTAAGTGCAACCGTGATTCCTACGAAAGTGAGTTAGTTAGATTAGGTTTTCTTTTTCTTTTTCTTTTTGATTTTTACTCGAGGACGAGCAAAAAGATAAGTGTGGGGGTGTGATTGGTAGTGAAAAGTGCATTTTTATCATTACATTTACCATCACATTTTCATATTTATTCATATAATTCTGCAAATTTACTAATATTTTATGATTTATTGTGTGCAGGCCTCGAAATATTAAAATAAAGAAATAAAGCTTAAAAAGAAGCCCAAAAGCCCATATTCAAGCCCAATGTAAAAGTTACAAATATTAATTGTCAAAATTGCAAATACACAAGGACCAAAGTTGCAAATATTAAAGAAGAGGGAAGGATAGACTTCTATTCAACCCTAAAAACTTGCAGATGAGGATAAAAGCCAAAGAAGGAGAATTTAAGATCACAAATTCGTGGATAAAAGATTTGGGATCTGGGTAACTTGATTCCCAAGTTATATCCAAATCCAAAGATTAAGAGCCAGGATGCAGCTTCCAAAAGAAAACGACCAGATGGACGGACCAGGAGAAGCCACGCGCCAAAGCGCGTGGCCAGCCGCCACCATAAGGCCGCGGAAACGCGGGCCAAGCCGCGTTTCCGCGGCAATCCAGTCATATCCAGGGAACCGCCTTCGTGGACGACTTCGACTGGGACTCTACCTCCTTCTGCTCCTATAAATACCCTGCAGTGCAACCGAGAAGAGCGTCCAGAGCCAGAGGGCCAAATATAGGGTTTTAGGCTTTCTTCTTTCTTATAGTTTAGGTTTTCTTTTCTTTTTTAATTTTTATGTAAGTGAGGGAGAGGGCTATGTTGAGAGTGACACCGATGTATGCTTCTCTTCTCTTCCATTGTATCAAGTAATAAAGGTAACTTTTCTTTTTATGTCATTGCTTTATTTTCCTTTTTGTTTTCTTCTCTTTTTCTATTTTTATCTCTGTTGGTTTATGATGAGCATGCAAGTGATTTCCAAAGCACAAGTATAACGAATCTTGGTGGGTGCCAACGATATTTCATGGTGATGTTCTCCTCCTCAAGGTACGTATCACTTCATACTTGCCCAAGCTTGATGATATAATGCGAACAGGGGACTGAGATCGATCCTATGGTTTATGCGTTCAACGCCTCCAAAGCAAGGTAGAAAGTGTTAGGATTTCACGTTTTTCTTCAACCAAACTAAGATTAGTGTTTATTTCTTTTCTTTTCTTTTCTTTTATTTTTGTAGATTAAATCACCATCTCCCAATTCTTTCTTTCTCATCTCATTATAAATACCACCTCTAATCCTCCATCTTCATAATCTACCGCCTTCTTCCTAACTTAACTTTAACTATTCGTTTTGTTAACTTAAAGAAAAATAATTTTTAGAGATAACTTACAAACGCTTCTATCGCTAGTCCCTCCCTGAGGATCACGACCCGCATAGCCATTGCTACCGCGGATTCGAATTGAGAACCTTGCACAACTTGTTCTAAATCTAATATTATTTATTTTGTGTGCAGGAAAAAACTCAATCAAAAAATTTTCTCAATATTGAAAAAAAATCAAAGCACTGGATTGCTCATTCTCAGATTTAAACCCATGGCCACCGCCCACATATCCTAACGCCCAGACCACTTTGCCACATTGGCGTGTGGTTTGAAAGCCCATGTTTAATTATTTACACCTTCTGTCTACTCCCCGCATCTTCTCCAACTTCCCCCACTCTCTCTAACTTCTCCTACACTTTCTCCCCCTCATTCCTACTTACCCAAACTGAACCCACTACTCCTCTCATGTAGTCTAACTCTCAAGGGGGCTTAGGGGTGTGTGTGGTGCCTATAAAAGGGACATCTCACTATCTCAAGTCACTTGCAAAACTTAAACTTCTCTTTCTTTCTTCTACTACAATATCTCTTTCTCTTTCAAACTTGGCGAGATTCTGAAGTACTGGATGAGGGGAGGAAGATTCAGACTGAAGGGAAGCGTTTCATGTATTTATTTTGAATTTTTGTAGAATTTAGTTCGTTGTGGCATTTCACCGAACACGTAGTATGCGTTACAGATTAGCGTTAACTTCACCATGTAAAACACAGGCTAAAATCACAATAAAATTTTGTAGAACACCTAGGATATGCCTCCTAATTATCATGATTTTTAATTTATTTTTAGAAATTTATTTACAATCGAAAAAAATAAATAAAACATTGGACTGTGTTGTGCACTGCACTGTGCACAGCACAGTGCGGACGAGGCCAGGTCTGGCCTGAGCCAGACCAGACCCGAGTCTGGTCAGGCTAGACCAGGCCCAGCCTGGCCAAGTCGGGCCAGACCCGTCCCAACCTGGGTCTGGTCGCGCCAGGCCAGGCCCAGCCTGCCCTGGTGGGCTCAGCCAGACCCGACTGGGTCTGTGCTCTGCACAGACCCAGCCCGGGTCTGTTTTGCAGACCCGAACCCGACCCAATAAGAAAAAAGAAAAAAAAAGAAAAAGAGAAAAAAGAAAGAAAGGAAAAAGAAAAAGGAAAAAAAAGAAAAGAAAAGAAATAAATAAAATAAAAATAAGTAGAAAAATTATTGTAGCATTTAATGTAGCAAACTAGACCCAAACTCATTACTGTAGCAACAGACCCGTTAAGTTTTTTATTTATTTTATTGATTTTTAGGTTTTTAATTCAGAAAATTCTAGAAAATTCACAGAAAATTCCAGAAAATTCACAGAGAATCACAAACTAAATTTGAAACTCTATAAAATTATTTTGATATAATATTACTTAGAATAACATGAAATTAAATATTTTGTAATTACTATTCAATGATAATTTATTTAAAAATGACCAATAAATTTCTAAATAGCACAAAAAAATATGAAATTCATAATTCAGTAATATGTAAATATTATACATCAATTTATTATTTTATGCATATATTTTATCATGAAAATATATTTTTAAATAGTTGCTATAAATTCAGAAATTGAATTATTTGGAAATATTAACCAATAATAATTATAATAAACAGTAAAAATTACTTTCTTATTTTAACTTATCACTGAATAAATAACATGTCAAGTCTCTAATTAATTCACGTAATATTTAGGCTGCAAATTGTACTCAGAGCCGGTTGCAGTTACGGGAATTCAGATTCCAACGACATCAGGCAAGTGTACACGATTCTTTTCTCTTTGACTTTTCTGTTAAATTATGAAATTATCTTTGGACTCCTAACTCTCGATATCGTGTTCGTTATTCCCAGTATTGTCTCGTAATTTTGTTAAACTCTCGCTTCTCTGATTTTACAGACAATTCTTCTGCTTCGATATTATTTCGTGATTTGGTTATATTGTCTTATGTATCATGTTTCGCATCTCGTTCATGCATGCAACAAACTTAAATTGGCATGATTACTTACATGTGCTAGACTGATTTATTGACGTGAAATTTATACTAATCATGACAAATACTTTGATCTGGATCTTGAGGATAACTGGATAATAATGAAGCAAAATTGATAGTTAAAGATTGTATATCGATTGATATTGTGATACGGATATTACTGAAAATTGCTCGAGGAAATCAACTTTTATAGTTTAAGAAATTATTCGAGGATACTTGTTGGATTATGGACATATGATTAAGACCGACTTATTATGACCTTTGAATTATATGTCACTGACATCATTTGCACCACTTTGCATGTATCTGTTATCAATTGCACAACTTTATATTTATCACTGGTTACATTGTCTCGTGATTTTGATACACATTATATCCATTATCTGTCACTGATATTTTGGTACCGATTTCTGATCCTGTAACACTGAGTAACACACTATTTTGCATTTGCATTTAATTAATAAAATTAATCAAGCCGGGGTTATTGGGGGAGACTGTAGCAAGGGAAATTCAGGAAGGTGTGGTTGGAAGGGCGACCCCTTGTGGGTTTGGATGCCACACGTGATCTTGTTATTTATGCGAGCTCCTGTTATTACATGTTACATGATATCTGAGTACAGTGAACTGTTTCTCCCTGCTATCAGGATCCACTAACGCATCACTTGTTTGATATGCAGTTGTCCTGTGGATGGGGCACAGGATGATTGCATTAGTTAGAGTAATAAAATATGTTAGACATATGCACTTGCTTCATATTCTTCATTGTCTTCAGTGATCTAGTACCTGACTTGTATTTTCCAGATACTGACACTTGAGACTCATGTGACATGCATTATCTTGATTACATGACATTCCTGGACATACCTTGTTATTTTATCTTGTGATCTCGAGTTCTTGTGATCTTGTGATTATATTACATGACAGTTACTTATCCAGGACGTCTTATGTTTATTATATACAAGTCACACCATGCATGCACAATCTTATTGTACATGATCTATCTTCTGATTATTCCTGTTACTATTATTATGTTCAGTTCTTGATATTTCCAAACATATTTCCTACTTACTGTTGTAGGCTATCAAAAAATTACTACGGACAAAGCCTCAGACGCGAACCTCCTAGACGCGGAGGTCGCGTCCTAATGCCAGACGCGGAGGTCGCGTTCTAATGCCAGACGCGGACCCTGCGTTCCAGTCTCTGACGCGGAGGTCGCCAGATGCAGACCTCGTGTTCCAATGTCAGACGCGGAGTCTCCAGACGCAGACCTTGTGTCCTTTGTCAGACACGGACCTCAGTCAGCTCCTCGTTTCAACTCAAACGCAAGCCTGACCAGCTCCGCATTCTAACACAGACGCGAGCCTGTGAGCTCCGTGTCTCAACATCAGAGTAAAGTCCGCGTCTAGCGCGAGACCCGCATTTCTGCTATAACTAACAGCCACAAACTTGGTCAGTTACACCCCATTTCTCTCCACATAATGGGGAATAACTTCCTATTATGGAGAGATTTAAGGAGTTGGTTACACCCCTGCAATTATGGAGAGATTTAAGGGGCTAGTTATACCCAATTCCTCTATAAATAGTTATGAACAGTTAGAGAAGAGAAAAGAGGCTCAGGGGGAGGGGACCTCTTCTAAAAGGGCTGAGGAGGAGAGTCCTGATGGAGGAATCCAAGAAGCCAGAGGAGGAGAGCTACCTCAGCAGAGTTCAGCCTCGAAGCTCTTGTAGCCTGGGAAGAGTTCAACTCTTTTTGTTAACTTGCTGAGTTCAAGTTCTTTAAATCTCTTTGAGATTTCATTACTAATAGGAGCTGTGCTACTCCACCAGTAGATCCAAAGAGAGAAGTCACAAGAAAAATTTGACGTTCGGCCGGTCAACGGGGAACAAGACTCACTCTCCACCGCCACGTGAAGAACCCAGTTTTAAATAAAGAGGAGAATCAATCAAAAGATTCCCTCTCTTTTGTAATCGGATTGTATCTGTTGTAATCTTCTATTCAATTGAAAGAATTTTGCAATTGTGATTTTCCGATGCGTACAAAAGATGGCGATTCCGCTGGGGACAATGATCTTTCTCAACCAACGAGAAAGTGGTGGCGCAAGCCGACATCAAGATGCTTGGATTCACAGTCGAATCGCTTGTGATCGAATTCGACTAAGAGAAGTTGAACTCCCCCAAAGCTTCGAGAGTCTCCCGTGGAGATAATATGATCAGCCCCAACGTCTTTTCAGAGGCCCACGCCATGACCCACGGTTAAGATGGTAATAGAGACCATTCTTCCCTCCATCCTTTTATTAAGGCACTTCCAGTTCCGGATGCCGGGGGTTCTCAATAATCTCTGTGACTCAATCGGAATGCCGAGAGACGGCAAAGGCATCGCGCTCGTTGTCAGCAAACAGAAGTGGCTACAACAGCTCTTGTCGTCTGCGTCAATGTCTCCCACGAGATCCGCGAGGCCAATGAAGATGAAGGCCCATCTCGCCGTACCTCTCCTCTCCAGATTTCTCAACTCCAGATTATTGGGGGTCGCCAAAAACCCGTGAAGCGTAACCGGAATGCTGAACGTCGACAAAGGCACCACGCACGTCGACAACAGATGGAAAAAGCTGAAAAAACTATCTGTTCAGCAGATACAGAACGCGGGGCTTAGGCCCACGTTTCTTCTGAGCAACATGAGACTCGCATCTCAGATCCTTAACGCGAGGCCCGCATCTCTGTATCAGAACGCGAAGCCTGCGTTTCTCAAAAAAATGCGAGGCCCGCGTCTCTTTATCAAAATGTGAAGCTCGTGAAGCTCGCGTTTTTATAACTGAATACAAAGCCCGTTTTCTACATTAGAATGCGAGGCTCGTGTTTCACCTCACAGACGCGACGTTCAGCAATGCGAGATCCGCGTCTCCTCTCAAAAATATGAGTCCCGCGTCTTTGTGCCAAAACGCGAGACTCGCGTCTCTTCTGCAGAGAACAAGCCTGCGCTTTGTCACCTTTGAATGGTTCATGAAGCTTCCTGCCGGCTCTATCGAGAAACAGGTCGACCTCGAGAAGCTCTTCCCTGATCAAGTTCAACACCATACCTTTGCTCAAATAAGTACTCAAAGGGAACGCCAATCTCCCTATAAATTTCCCGTGGAGTTTATATTTTTTCAATCTAAGTAGGATTTTAGAAGTTATCTGTGGAACAACAATCTGACGCCTCCGACGGCTAAAGATAGAGAAAAAAGTTGGCTTTTAAGCCCAACGAAAAAATTCTCGACAACTCATCATGCTGAGGGGAATAGCATGGCTAACCTAACTCAAACGGTAGTTGGTAAAGGCACATCAAATCCGTTAATAGCTGAAGGTTTGCTAAAAACCTTGAGGGACGTGATCCCGCCTTCCCCTCCAAAATCCCTTACCAATTCCCATCCATGGAATGGTGGGACCACAAAAAGCCTGTAACTGTTTTCCAGCAAAATAATTACAGATCAGACCTGTCATGTTAACATTACACTTCTGACAGTAAGACTTTGATGTATCCCTGGGGGGAAAATTTCAACTTGTCAATTCTCTTCAATAGAATGACAAGTCCACTCAAAATACTGTAATGTTCAAAATCACACCTCTAACAGTAGACAAATCCTGGTCAAGTTAACATCACATCTCTTACTAAAATTTCAACTTGTCAGTCCTCTTCAATAGGATGGTGAGTCCACCAAACTGCGCAAATCGCAGAATCTCTCGGTCAAGTTAATGCTACACTTCTGACCAAAGTTGCTCATATCGCAAAATCAATCGCTGTTAAGATAACATTACACCTATGACAGTGAACTCCTCGATTTTCTCAGTGAAAATGAGATCTTTCGATGCTAAGTTAAACATCACACCTCTAGCATGCATTTCATTGTTAAGTTAACATTACACCTATGACAATGATATTCTCTCAATTTTTCAGTGAAAATGAGACTTTCATGGTGCTAAGTTAATATCACACCTCTAGCACACATCTTTGTCAAGTTAATATCACACCTCTGACAATTCAATTTGCTCAAATTATAAACCCAAACCCGTTACGTTAACATTACACCTCTGACGGTAAAAATCTTCATGGATCCTCAACAAATCCAATCTTTCTTGCCATTCTCTCCAACAGAATGACAGGTCCACTTAAATTGCGTAGATCACAAAATCAATCGTTGTTATGTTAATATCACACTCCTAACAGCAAACTTTCATTCCCAGCAGAGTTCTAGTCATGTTAACACTAAACCTCTGACGATAAACTCTGGCATAATCTCCAGTGGATCAAACTCCACTTGTTATTCTCATCAATAGAATAGCAAGTCCATAAAACTTATTCAAATCACAAGTCCTGATCCCACTGTCAAGTTAAGATCACACCTCTGACAGTAACCTTCTCAAAATTTTCCAATAGAGTTAATATCACGCCTCTGACAATTAAAACTCTTCCAAAGAAGCTTTGAGCGTCACCTTCGCGTCTCAAGCATAGAGTCGCGACTCAACGAACTTAAGAGTCGAGTCTCAACGGCAAATAAAGGTTGCGTCTCTACAGTAATTGAGAACCACGTCTCTACAACAATTGAGAGTCGCGTCTCAATTTTGATAAAGTTTGCATCTCGACTTGATCAGTGTGCCAGAACCGCATCTGTGAGAGCTACATTCTCCCTCTTCAAATACAAAGAGTATGTCTCTGCTTCTGCAATCAGTTTAATAGTACACTGGTAAGAGCAATTGACAAATCCACCAGTTTAAAAGTACACCAAGCAAACCAATGCTCATAACAAGTGCTAGACTGAGTTTCTAAGACACTTGTGATGATCTTTCCTGGAGGCTTCAAGAAGTTCAATAGTACACTCATGAAGTTCACCATCCAGACAGGATCGAGCTCAGAGCACCACAGAAGACTACCTCACAGAAGAATGCCAGTCCGATTACAGGAAGCCTAGATTCAACCAAAATTCAAGTATTTCGAAATCCGTCTCAGTCAACCGCGATGTTTCGAAAACTTTGGAGGGGGTTCTGTAGGCTATCAAAAAATTACTACGGACAAAGCCTCAGACGCGAACCTCCTCACGTCCTAATGCCAGACGCGGAGGTCGCGTCCTAATGCCAGACGCGGACCTCGCGTTCCAGCCTCTGACGCGGAGGTCGCCAGATGCAGACCTCGTGTTCCAATGTCAGACGCGGAGTCCCCAGACGCGAACCTCGCGTCCTTTATCAGACACGGACCTCAGCCAGCTCCGCGTTTCAACTCAAACGTAAGCCTGAGCAACTCCGCGTTCTAACAAGACGCGAGCCTGTAAGCTCCGCGTCAACATCAGAGTAAAGTCCGCGTCCAGCGCGAGACTCGCATTTCTGCTATAACTGACAGCCACAAACTTGGTCAGTTACACCCCATTTCTCTCCACATAATGGGGAATAACTTCTATTATGGAGAGATTTAAGGAGTTGGTTACACCCCTGTCATTATGGAGAGATTTAAGGGATTAGTTATACCCCAATTCCTCTATAAATAGCTATGAACAGTTAGAGAAGAGAAAAGAGGCTCAGGGGGACGGGACCTCTTCTAAAATGGCTAAGGAGGAGAGTCCTGATGGAGCAATCCAAAAAGCCAGAGGAGGAGAGCTACCTCAGCAGAGTTCGGCCTCGAAGCTCTTGTAGCCTGGGAAGAGTTCAACTCTTTTTGTTAAGTTGTTGAGTTCAAGTTCTTTAAATCTCTTTGAGATTTCATTACTGACAGGAGCTGTGCTACTCCACCAGTAGATCCAAAGAGAGAAGTCACAAGAAAAATTTAACGTTCGGCCGGTCAACGGGGAATAAGACTCACTCTCCACCGCCACGTGAAGAACCCAGCTTTAAATAAAGAGGAGAATCAATCAAAAGATTCCCTCTCTTTTGTAATCGGATTGTGTCCGTTGTAATCTTCTATTCAATTGAAAGAATTTTGCAATTGTGATTTTCCGACGCGTACAACTGTTACTACATTTTCATATTCTCTCCTTCCTGTTCGTGTACTCTTGCTGGTCCTCTTCTGACGGACCTTTATATTATTTTCAGTATTTAGATCTGGATGATGGTATAGAGAGTTTTTCGTAGATCATATTCTGGTTTCGCTGTTCTTCGGTAAGTTTAATTTTCTTTCTTGACTTGTTTTATTCAGATATAGTGGATGATATTGTTTATGATTCAGTTTTTCATATATGTGATTTTATCCCTGTGGTTGGTTGTATGTGCATATATGTGTACTATCCTTCTTGTTATTGACAGCCTAAGGTACTCATGAAAGAGATTTCACTCTTCATGAGTATCTGCTGGCCATCGTCACGTACCTGTATTCCATATTTTGAGAAGCGGGGCGTGACAGGTTGTCACCAGAAAGCTGGAGCTTTCTTAAACAAAATTGGCAAAGGAAGGATCCAAGACCTTACTGGTGACGTTCGCCTTCCCAAAGTGGATCATCTCGGATAAGCGAATACCAGCCCCTTCCCGAAGTGGGTCATCTCGGATAAGCGACTATCAGCCTCTTCTTGGAACACGCATCAGCTGCTCCAGTATGTTCCGCCTACTTACGATCAAAGTTTCAACTTGAAAATCAAGAGGCAAGTTTTTGATCTCTTTCATCACGATGAAAGACTGGCGAGCACAGTTCGCTGCAATGCAAACTGGAAATAAGTTAGCATTAAATCAAAAGAAACGAAAACGCAAAGGGAAATTTGGAATTCTAAGTTAAAATTATTTAAGCGAAGCAATTCAGATCCGACCCAGTTATGCCTTGAAGATGGATTTCAGCTAAGCAGAGGATAGCCTCGCTTGCACAGTAATGATAGACTAGCTTAGCATAAGCCAAGTCTTAACCCCGCCT
Source organism: Agave tequilana (assembly GCA_038442645.1). Taxonomy (NCBI): domain Eukaryota; kingdom Viridiplantae; phylum Streptophyta; class Magnoliopsida; order Asparagales; family Asparagaceae; genus Agave; species Agave tequilana. The sequence goes on from JAVJIF010034146.1 coordinate 71,563, forward strand.
AAGGCAGTTAGGCTGGAGAAGCCTCAAAAGGGACCAAGTCCTAGCCTCGCCTATATGGCTAGGTCAGACAGGCCCAGAGGGACGCAGTCTTGACCCCACCTATATGGCAAGATTAACTTAACCTTGAAGAGGCCAAGTTCTAAGCCTTGCCTATATGGCAGATTTAACAGGTAGACAGATCAAGGCAGGGACTCTGCATGAAAAGAGAGAATGTTAGTTTCGCCGAGAAGTTGAAAAATTGGGCTGAAATCCTTTTCTGAAAGTCAGCCAAATGCAAAGACCAAGGGAATTTAATCCCTAAGATAGTTAGTAAAGCTAAGAAAATTAAGGGAGATAAATTCTCTAAGGTCACTAGTTCATTGGTAAAGTCTCTGGATTGACCGAGACTCACCGCTCTTGGCCGAGTAATGACCAGAGTGGGCATTCCCACTACTTCAGGGACCTCAGTCTCCTTTCCTGGGCCACAAGGAGATGTCATTTCAGAAAGAGAAAAGTATGTTTCTCTTAGAATGACTACTTGTGTCCTATTTATAGGCCTCATGGCCTAACCACGCCGTTGCCACTTCAAGCCTAGGAATGCGGGTGAAGTTAAAGCATTTAAATGCTTAGCCTCGAGAAAGGGAATACTTTCCCTTCGTGAATACACACAAAGTTAATTGACCTTCGAAAAAAAGGAATAATCTCCCTCGTTAATGCAAGAGAGGTTATTCTAACCTCGAAAAAGGGAGCAATCCTTCTCGTAACGCGTAAAAAGCAGTTAGCCTCGGGAAAGGAATGTCGTTCCAGACCGATTTGAGGCGAAGTCACACCGGGAGACCCAAGCGCAAAGCTACCTATGCTACCAAAAAGAGCGAAGCTGCACGGAAGCGGATACAATTCCTCGGCGAACCTATTCTAGCTTGAAAGTGGGGCTAAAGGCGAAGTTGAACTCAACCTCAAAGGTGATGTTCATACCCACACACCATCAAAGCAGTTCAAAGTATTTCAAAATCTGAACCATTCCATTGCAAATTCACGAAAACTTTGAAGTGGGACTTGTTGACACTCTAAAAAAGATAAGATTCCTAACTGGCATGAACGAAGTCTAACTTGTTGACATATACAAAAGACAAGTGGCAGACAAGCCGACGACCAGTTCTTCACCCATCTCAAAGGGACGAATCAGCAATTTAGACTCTACTGATCCAGTAAAGCAGACAGTAAGCCAAAATCGTCCTTAAAAGCCCGTGAGAAAGCCCAAGTAGGTCCAGAGACACTAAGTTAGCTCAACACTTAATCTCGCACGAACCCACGAGATAAGTTTCGCATGAGAAACCAAATTTGCTTAGTATCGCAAGAAGCTCCTTCATAGCCTCGCTGCGAGCTAACTTACAGCTTCGCCAGGAAATGTCAGTTAACTCCGCAGAAAGTTAGCTTCGCTCGAAGCTCCACGCAGCCGCGCAAAAGGTTGACGGTAGCTTCGCTACAAGTTTTATCTAGCTCCACTGAGAGCTTTCTTCTCGCTTCGCCAGAAGCTTCTCCCAGCTCTGCTATGAGCTCAACGTAACGACTTCGCTGCGAGTCCTTTATAGTCATTTTGACTAATCAAATCTCTAGATGAAATCAAATCTCCAGATGAGATCATGTTGATTGAAATCAAATGTGGCAGTTGCCTGCCATGATTTTTTGACTCTCCCAATCTGGTAAGAAGATCAGGAGAGATCTCTTAATTAACTAGAGAGGATCAAGGGAGTATCCCTCATTTAGCGGAGCGAATCAAGGGATTGCGCTACATGCTATTTCTAGTTTCGCAGACGCTGATTCTAGTCTCGCGGCGAGGCTACTTTCCAGATACAAAACAGTTGACTCAATCTGTTTCCAGATTTTCAGGACGATTATACCCTTATTCTCCTTATAAATAGCCTATCAGAGGCACACAAGAGGGAGAGGAGAGACGGGCGAGGATAGAGAGGAGATTAGAGATCTACTCTCTCGCTTCTAAAAACTCAAAGAATTACTTCTCTAATCATATAAGGATAAATTCAGGGTGCTAATATCCTAAGACCTTCCTCTCTCTCAAGGAATTTTCAGAATCAGGCGAGAAGGAATTCCCAAGATGAGGCAGTTCGATCATCTGACCGATCGCATCGTCAAAGGGATAAATTGATCGCGTGTTGATCAGATTCCTACCGGCACATTTTCCCATAAATCTCAGAGGAGATCTACCTATAATTTTTTTTCAATTTCTTGTAATTTAGCTCTTCGATCTTGTGACGCCCCGATCCCACGGGTACGGGGGCGTCACTGCGACGTACATACGCAGGTCAGAAGTACCCTCACGTATATACGCTAAGCATCAGTACAAGCAAGAATCAGAATACGACAAACGTAGCGTCCATTCATATGCCAACAAAAGAAGTACAAAGTACAAGGTTATCACAGGATGTGACATACTATTACATATCACATGCATCATATATCACAGCCAAGCACAAAAGTACGATTTACAATATGATTACAAGATGCTCACGAGCTGAAGGAAGGTCCCGCGAGCTAAAAAGGAAAGTCTGGCACAACAGAAACCGAGACTAGTCAGCCTGCTCGGAAAGGAAAGCTTGATCTTCCACAGAAGGCTCCACCTCAATCCAAGGTCCGGAACCTGAACATACAAATTCAAGGGAGTCAGGACCTCCCAAACAAGTGATCAGGTTACAGCCGAGCGGCATAAGAAATAAGAGTATGAGAGTTGGTACAATATCATGAATAATCAGCCAGCGAGTAAAGGAAGTACGACATGTTATAAACGAAAGGCATTGTATAAGCTTAAGTTACGTCCTCATGAGACTAGTACCTCGAGGGAATAATCCAAACAAGGAAACCCTCATCTATATACCTTCATCTCATGTCACCGTAATCCAGGCGCATACAACACCCACAGTTAACGTCTTTTATTATTATTGTTACTCGTCTTACCCTGATATCTAGCTATGTGAACTAGCGTCCCAGCACACATAGATCCATATCCAAGTAAAGCAAGATTGTTATTGGAAACCAGCGGGGGTATCAACAAACTATGTTTACAGTGGGTCCCGTACATACCCGGGACCACGGCCCAGGATGTTCCGTTGCTTGGTAACGGAACCAGCCGCAAGGCTAACAGGAGGGACTTATGTATGCCCTTATCATGATGGTACCAGGAAGGAGGGAGCCAGCACTCCCCTCGGTCGCCTGGAGGCCCACAGGTCAGACCGGAAGTTTTAGTTGCACAACATGCCTAATACCACTGTAAACACGAACACATATTGATAGCCGCGTATTTCCCCCGACCCGATGCAAGTTGTCTTATTTTATGAATTCTTTAGATAATTATCAGGCTTCGGGAATGAACAGGAGCAAGTCAATAATATTGTAAAAACAGGAGTAGCAGGAGTACAATGTGTACTATCACGTAAAATCAAGTTGGTAAATCATAAAGTCCGGTTATCATTCCCGTTATCGTGATAATTATGAGAGTCATGTGTGTCATGCCTGGTGTCAAGAGATAGCATGACAAAGGGTGATATTTGTCAAGTAACATGCCATGAAATAACAATATATAATACATGTCTCGAGTATAAGGTTCATTTCCAAGAAAGTGATTAACCACAGCAAATAGCCAAAGTTAGTCGACTAGGGAGAGACAAGTAGTCGACTTATAGAGGAGTTAGTCGACTATAGGGGAAGGCCAAGTCGACTAATAGGGTCGCGTTTCAAAGAGTCGCGTCTTCAGGAGAAAAGTTAGTCGACTAGAAAAAAAAGGGTTAGTCGACTAATGAGGCTGCGTTTCACAAGACTGCGTCTCACAAGGCCGCGTCTCACAAGGCCGCGTCTCACAAGACCGCGTCTCACAAGACCACGTTTTCAGGAAAGAGTTAGTCGACTAGGGAGAAATGGGTAGTCGACTAATGAAGTCGCGTTTCAGAAGTAAGGTTGCGTTTCAATGAGTTAGTCGACTTGGGATAAGGGGGTAGTCGACTAATAAAGGGTTCAAGTCGACTAATGACTGGGTCAAGTCGACTAACAGAGTGCAAAACAGAGAGCAGAACCTGACTTTTGAGGGTTGCGTTATTTGATAAAATTACAAGTATGAAAATAGTATCCAAGTCTTGGCGAGTAGAGTTACTCGCCTAAAATGCGTCCGACGTCCTGTAAGAAATGCCAAGTGAGGAAGATGAGTTCTTTGCCAAGTTTGTTACCAAAACGATTACCGGAATAATCGCGAACGATTACCGGAAAATCTACGGTGATAAAGCTCGGCCCCAATCCAAAAGGAGGGTACCGGCCCAGAGTCTTGCCAACAGAGAAGAACGCGGCCCCAATCCAAAAGGAGTGGTCGGTCCTCACAAGTTGATGGAGAGGGGTTGTGGTAGTTTGGAGAAGATGGAGGGTGAAGTCTAGTTCACCATTTCAAAACGGGATCTTGCAAACGTTGTTGCGGGGGACGAATCTATAGTCCGTTAGAAAGAGGTCGACGAGGAGGTGAAGGTGGTATGCTTGGTGGTGGCTACGGTGGTGCAGGTGGTGGTGGAGATGATGGTGAAGCTTGGTGAAGAAGATGGGTTCTTGGATGTTTCTTGGTGAAAGAGGTTGAAGAAGATGGTGTTTGCGGTTGGAAATGGAGGAGGAGATGGAGGAGAATGAGGTGGAGGGATTTGGTGGAAGAAGTTGGTGGTGGAAGTGGTGAAAAATGGAGGGAGGAGGCCGGCCAAGGGCAGCTTTGCTGCTGTTTTTGCTGCTCTTTGCTGGCTATAAAATGAAGAAGGAGAAGAGAAGTGGAAGAGAGAGAAGGTGGGAGTGTTATATATATAAGGGGGGAAATAATATATAATAATGCCATTCCAAAATGAGACATTCTATCATGCAAAGGCTGCGTCCCTTTCCAAAAGGGCGCGTCCCACACAAAGGCTGCGTCTAGCTGTTGCTGGACGCAGTAAACAAACCTGCGTTCAAGAAATACAAGGTTGCGTTTACAGGAAAGACAAAAAGGCATGGGTGATTGGACCTGAGTTGAACTAGCCCATAAGCATTAAATGCAGTATGGAGAGAAACACTGCATTTAATGATGAATCTAGTTGGCGAAACTCGCGTTTGAGGAAGGAGAGAGAAAATGGGAAAAAGAAAAAAGTGGAATATATGGATAAATTCCCGGTATCTAGGAAAACACCGAAAACTCCGGGAAAGTCCAAAAATTGAAGTATCTCAAAAAGTCTCCCAAAAATTCTCAAAAATAATAAATATTATATAAAGATTTTTGGTGAAATCGGTTTTCAGAAATTCAATCCCATTTTTAAAATAAAAATTCTGGAATCTACTGTGAACGGTGTCTACACCGGGTAGGCTGGATTTTTGATAAATTCGGAAAATTCTAAAAAAATTTATTTAGATAGAAATCATGATTTTAAGAAGTACTGTGAAAGCCGTTTCTAGATTTTCAACTCCGTTTGTAAATTAAAAATCCGAGAGTCGGTCAGCGACACTGGTCGACACCGGTTTTGAAGATTTACAATTAAATTCTGAAAAATTTCAGAAAATCATGAAAAATCTAGAATATTAAAAAATAATATTTGAAACTGAAATCGGTCAAATCTGAATACCAAAAAGGTCAAATCATGCAGTACTGCTATATGAGTAAGATTTTAAATAACAGAAAATAAAATAAAAAAAAATACGCTCAAAAAAATCAGGACACATAACTGGGTACGTATACAGAGGATGGGGTGTTACAATCCATCCACCTTACAAAAAATTTCGTCCTCGAAATTTCAGGAAGGGGAGGATGACAGCAGAGAAAAATAGGAAGAAAGAGTTTTACCAACTAAGTTGTAAATAGATGAGGGTAACGCTCACGGATGACGTCCTCTCGTTCCCATGTGGCCTCTCCTGGCACATGCCTATTCCAAGAAACCAATACTAATGGTATTGCCTTATTCTTCAATGTTTTGATACTTTTGTCCAGGATGGCCATCGGTTGCTCTTTATAAGACAGATCTGACTGTAGTTCCAGTTCGGAGTGATCTAGAATGTGACTCTCATCCTTGACATACCTCCTCAACTGTGATATATGGAATACATTGTGTACTCCTTCTAAAGATGGAGGTAATGCCAATCGGTAAGACACATCTCCCACACGATCCAAAATTTCGAATGGGCCGATGTATCTCGGACTAAGTTTTCCACGAGTACCGAACCGGATTACCCCTTTGGTGGGTGATATCTTTAAAAATACATGCTCACCGGTTCTGAATTCCGATGGCCTTCTGTTTGTGTCTGCCCAACTCTTTTGTCGGCTCTGTGCTGCCCGGAGATGATCTCTGATAATTCGGACTTTGTCTGTTGTCTGAACTAGAATGTCTGGTCCCATAAGTCTTCTTTCGCCGACTTCGTCCCAACATATCGGTGACCTGCATTTCCTGCCATACAATGCCTCAAATGGGGCCATTTTGATACTAGCCTGATAGCTGTTATTATAAGAGAATTCTACCAAATGAAGATAGTCTTCCCATGACCCTCTAAATTCTATCATGCAGGCTCGTAACATGTCTTCAAGGATCTGGATAGTCCGTTCAGATTGTCCGTCTGTCTGGGGGTGATATGAGGTACTGAATTTCAGACGAGTTCCTAAATTTTCTTGGAGACTTTCCCAGAAATGTGATCGGAATCTCGTGTCTCTATCTGACACGATGCTAACTGGAACTCCATGTAGACGAACAATTTCTTTCATATATTTATCTGCAAGAACTTCTGTTGACTGACCTACTCTGAAAGGTAGAAAGTGAGCTGCTTTTGTGAGGCGGTCAACGATTACCCATACTGCATTATTACTCTTAGGACTGCGAGGTAGTGCCGTGACAAAATCCATGGTGATATGTTCCCACTTCCACTCGGGTATTGGTAAGGGCTGAAGAAGTCCAGCTGTTCTCTGGTGTTCTATCTTTACCTGCTGGCAAACTAAGCACTTGGCCACATGCTGAGCTATCTCCCTTTTCATGGCATTCCACCAGAACTTCTGTTTCAAGTCTTGATACATTTTATTTCCTCCCGGGTGTATGGAATAGGCCGAACTATGTGCCTCTGCCAAAATTTTCTGTCGGACTTCTCCTTGGGGGACACAAATTCTGTTACCAAAATATAATGCGTTGTCTGAATGAATACGGAGGTCAGTTCTCAATCCAGCTTCTATTTGAGCTCTGAATTTCTGCAATCTGGGGTCTTCTTTTTGAGCTTCTTTAATCTCATCCATCAGGGTTGATTGAATCTGAAAGGTCATCAACTGTCCCGTTTTATCAATTCCTTGTACTATCATTAAGTCCAATTTTATGATATCCTGAATCAACTCCTTCTGTTGCGTAAGTTGTACTAGCATTTTATTCTCTGGCTTCCTGCTCAATGCATCTGGTACTGTATTGACTCTGCCTGGATGATACTGTAAATCTATATCATAATCTGCCATTAATTCAAGCCACCGTCTCTGTCTCATGTTTAATTCTTTCTGCGTGAAAATATACTTTAGACTCTTGTGATCAGTGTAGATTAGCACCTTGTCTCCCAGAAGATAATGTCTCCAGATCTTTAATGCGAATATTACAGCTGCCAGCTCTAAGTCATGAGTTGGGTAATTTCTCTCATGTGGTTTCAGTTGCCTGGATGCATAAGCTATGACATGATCATGCTGCATTAATACACACCCTAGGCCTTTCCCGGATGCATCACTGTATATAACCATCCCTCCTCTTCCTGAGGGAGTCCTCAAAACTGGAGCTGTAATGAGTCTTTCCTTTAATCGCTCAAATGCTACAGCACATTCCTCGGTCCATATATATTTTTCTCCTTTCCGGGTGAGCTTCGTTAACGGGGCTGCAATCTTAGAAAAATCTTGGACAAAGCGCCTGTAATATCCGGCCAATCCAATAAAACTCTTAATTTCTGTTACTGTCCTTGGAATAGGCCAGTCCTTCACTGCCTGAATTTTACTGGTGTCTACTGAAATTCCTTCTTCTGAAATTATGTGTCCAAGGAAGGCCACACTATTTAACCAGAAATCACACTTGCTTTGCTTAGCATGAAGTTGTTCCTGTTGGAGAGTCTGTAACACTATTCTCAAGTGGTCTGCATGCTCTCTGTCGTTCTTCGAATAGATCAAGATGTCATCTATAAAAACAACCACAAACTGATCCAAATATGATGAGAACACTCTGTTCATCAAATCCATGAAAACTGCAGGGGCATTGGTGACTCCGAAGGGCATAACTAGAAACTCATAATGGCCATAACGGGTCCTGAATGCTGTCATGGGAATATCTTCTTTCTTTACTTTTAGCTGATGATAACCCGATTGTAAATCTAATTTAGAAAATACTCGAGCTCCATGAAGCTGATCAAACAGATCATCAATTCTTGGTAAGGGGTACTTGTTCTTGATGGTAACCTTGTTTAACTCTCTGTAGTCTATACACAACCGCTTACCACCGTCCTTTTTGTTTGCTAAGAGCACTGGAGCTCCCCATGGTGAAGCACTTGGTCTAATCAATCCCTTGTCAGAATATTCTTGTAGCTGCTTCTTTAGAATTTCTAACTCAGTGGGTGCCATTCTGTATGGAGCTTTGGATATCGGAACTGTGCCTGGAAGGGTATCAATGGAGAACTCAATCGTTCTGTCAGGTGGAAGCCCTGAGATTTCCTTAAATACTTCTGGAAACTCATTCCAAATTGGTACTCTCTTCTTCTGGATCTCACCAGCAGTCATCTGTGCTTTTCCTTGGTCGGTTTGTGTTCTCCTTCAAATTGGAACTCAGGCTGAAGTGGTATTCTGAAAATAACTTTCTTGTTTCGACAATCAATGACTGCATGGTATTTACTGAGCCAAGTCATGCCTAAGAGTACGTCGTACCCTTTAGTATCTAGTACGAGCATATCCACTGTTAATGTCCTGTCACACAGTTCCACCGGACAATTTACACAAACTCTATTAGAGATGACTACTCCGTTACCGGTACTTATCTCCCACTGGTGGTCTAAATATTCAACAGGTATAGAGTTCAAAGCAATGAAACTATCTGATATGTAGCAATGAGAAGCGCCAGAATCAAAGAGGGCTAAGACAGGTTTAGAGTGCACCATAATCTTACCTGTTACCACTTCTCCAGAAGTTTGGGCCTCTTCCGCTGTCAAGTTGTAGGCTCGTCCTCTTCCACGACCCGCTGCAGTTCTGACTCCCCTCTGGACTGGGCGGATATCTTGTAGTGGGGGAGGGGGAAGGGCCCTCCTAACCATTGGTCCCTGGTTCCTCTGTCCATCTGGCCCTGGAAGTGCTGGCAATGCTTGGTTGACCATTCCCATTCTTTTGTGGGGACAGACTTCTATTGAATGATCACGGGAACCACATACCAGGCATAACCCATTTGCCCTACGGCAATTTTGTCGAGAGTGACCTGGTTTCTGGCAATAGCTACAAAAAGAAAATGGTTGGGTTACTGGAAAGGGGGCTGGTCGAAATGGTCGTCTCATGGTTGGGATCCTTGCTGCTCTGAATGGACCTCCTCTCCCTGTTTGTGGAAATGGTCTCTTCATGGTCTGATTCCTTATCATGTTAGATTTCCCTTTCTCCAGTCCTCGCTCCACCTCCCGAGCTATGGTGAGGACTTGGGAATAAGTTTTCAGCTGTTGGGGCATTAAGAGGATTTGAATGTCCATTTGTAAACCCTGTTGGAACCTACTCGCCCGCTTTTCTTCATCAGCCACCATATATGGAGCAAAGCGGCTCAGCCTCAAGAACTCAGCGGCATACTCATCCACAGACCGGTTTCATTGCTGAAGTCGGATGAACTGTTCTTCCATTTCTTTCTGAGCTGTGGCAGGGAAAAATCTACTATAGAAGCTTTGAGAAAACTGGTCCCAAGTGACAGGTTTCTCCAATCTCGCTTCTTCAGCTAGCCACCAGGTCCTGGCTACATCCTTTAGTTGAATCTTGGCGACCTCCACTTGATTTTCTTTTGGGACCCGGGCTGCGTTCAACAGATCTGTGGTGTCAATCAGCCATTGTTCAGCATCTAGTGGTTTCTCTCCTCCCGTGAATATCGCCGGTTGCAACCGCCTAAAGTCTGATACGTTCCCCGGTCTTTGTTCCTTAGGAGTTGCTAACTCTTGCCGAAGGAGTTCCGTCTGCTGTTGCTGATTCTCCATCATAGTCTGGATAACCCTTAGAATCTCAACATTCTCTCCCGCGGGTCCATTTGATGCTTGCCCGGAGTTGTTACGACCCGTCCTTCTATCCATACTTATGTTGGTAAAAAGGAGACTGGAAACTGGAAAGATGGAAGGATTTTAGAACACAAGAAAAGGAATCAAGAAGGACTAGATAACTTTGTACATTGTAGTTGGCAATGGCAAATTCCATTTGCTGCTTGATTGTACTATAGGTGTGAGAGCCTAGGCTCTGATACCAACCTGTGACGCCCCGATCCCACGGGTACGGAGGCGTCACTGCGACGTACATACGCAGGTCAGAAGTACCCTCACGTATATACGCTAAGCATCAGTACAAGCAAGAATCAGAGTACGACAAACGTAGCGTCCATTCATATGCCAACAAAAGAAGTACAAAGTACAAGGTTATCACAGGATGTGACATACTATTACATATCACATGCATCATATATCACAGCCAAGCACAAAAGTACGATTTACAATATGATTACAAGATGCTCACGAGCTGAAGGAAGGTCCTGCGAGCTAAAAAGGAAAGTCTGGCACAACAGAAACCGAGACTAGTCAGCCTGCTCGGAAAGGAAAGCTTGATCTTCCACAGAAGGCTCCACCTCAATCCAAGGTCCGGAACCTGAACATACAAATTCAAGGGAGTCAGGACCTCCCAAACAAGTGATCAGGTTACAGCCGAGCGGCATAAGAAATAAGAGTATGAGAGTTGGTACAATATCATGAATAATCAGCCAGCGAGTAAAAGAAGTACGACATGTTATAAACGAAAGGCATTGTATAAGCTTAAGTTACGGCCTCATGAGACTAGTACCTCGAGGGAATAATCCAAACAAGAAAACCCTCATCTATATACCTTCATCTCATGTCACCGTAATCCAGGCGCATAAAACACCCACAGTTAACGTCTTTTATTATTATTGTTACTCGTCTTACCCTGATATCTAGCTATGTGAACTAGCGTCCCAGCACACATAGATCCATATCCAAGTAAAGTAAGATTGTTATTGGAAACCAGCGGGGGTATCAACGAACTATGTTTACAGTGGGTCCCGTACATACCCGGGACCACGGCCCAGGATGTTCCGTTGCTTGGTAACGGAACCAGCCGCAAGGCTAACAGGAGGGACTTATGTATGCCCTTATCATGATGGTACCAGGAAGGAGGGAGCCAGCACTCCCCTCGGTCGCCTGGAGGCCCACAGGTCAGACCGAAAGTTTTAGTTGCACAACATGCCTAATACCACTGTAAACACGAACACATATTGATAGCCGCGTATTTCCCCCGACCCGATGCAAGTTGTCTTATTTTATGAATTCTTTAGATAATTATCAGGCTTCGGGAATGAACAGGAGCAAGTCAGGAATATTGTAAAAACAGGAGTATCAGGAGTACAATGTGTACTATCACGTAAAATCAAGTTGGTAAATCATAAAGTCCGGTTATCATTCCCGTTATCGTGATAATTATGAGAGTCATGTGTGTCATGCCTGGTGTCAAGAGATAGCATGACAAAGGGTGATATTTGTCAAGTAACATGCCATGAAATAACAATATATAATACATGTCTCGAGTATAAGGTTCATTTCCAAGAAAGTGATTAACCACAGCAAATAGCCAAAGTTAGTCGACTAGGGAGAGGCAAGTAGTCGACTTATAGAGGAGTTAGTCGACTATAGGGGAAGGCCAAGTCGACTAATAGGGTCGCGTTTCAAAGAGTCGCGTCTTCAGGAGAAAAGTTAGTCGACTAGAAAAAAAGGGTTAGTCGACTAATGAGGCTGCGTTTCACAAGACTGCGTCTCACAAGGCCGCGTCTCACAAGGCCGCGTCTCACAAGACCGCGTCTCATAAGGCCGCATCTCACAAGACCGCGTTTTCAGGAAAGAGTTAGTCGACTAGGGAGAAATGGGTAGTCGACTAATGAAGTCGCGTTTCAGAAGTAAGGTTGCGTTTCAATGAGTTAGTCGACTTGGGATAAGGGGGTAGTCGACTAATAAAGGGTTCAAGTCGACTAATGACTGGGTCAAGTCGACTAATAGAGTGCAAAACAGAGAGCAGAACTTGACTTTTGAGGGTTGCGTTATTTGATAAAATTACAAGTATGAAAATAGTATCCAAGTCTTGGCGAGTAGAGTTACTCGCCTAAAATGCGTCCGACGTCCTGTAAGAAATGCCAAGTGAGGAAGATGAGTTCTTTGCCAAGTTTGTTACCAAAACGATTACTGGAATAATCGCGAACGATTACCGGAAAATCTACGGTGATAAAGCTCGGCCCCAATCCAAAAGGAGGGTACCGGCCCAGAGTCTTGCCAACAGAGAAGAACGCGGCCCCAATCCAAAAGGAGTGGCCGGTCCTCACAAGTTGATGGAGAGGGGTTGTGGTAGTTTGGAGAAGATGGAGGTGCAAGTCTAGTTCACCATTTCAAAACGGGATCTTGCAAACGTTGTTGCGGGGGACGAATCTATAGTCCGTTAGAAAGAGGTCGACGAGGAGGTGAAGGTGGTATGCTTGGTGGTGGCTACGGTGGTGCAGGTGGTGGTGGAGATGGTGGTGAAGCTTGGTGAAGAAGATGGGTTCATGGATGTTTCTTGGTGAAAGAGGTTGAAGAAGATGGTGTTTGCGGTTGGAAATGGAGGAGGAGATGGAGGAGAATGAGGTGGAGGGATTTGGTGGAAGTGGTGAAAAATGGAGGGAGGAGGCCGGCCAAGGGCAGCTTTGCTGCTGTTTTTGCTGCTCTTTGCTGGCTGTAAAATGAAGAAGGAGAAGAGAAGTGGAAGAGAGAGAAGGTGGGAGTGTTATATATATAAGGGGGGAAATAATATATAATAATGCCATTCCAAAATGAGACATTCTATCATGCAAAGGCTGCGTCCCTTTCCAAAAGGGCGCGTCCCACACAAAGGCTGCGTCTAGCTGTTGCTGGACGCAGTAAACAAACCTGCGTTCAAGAAATACAAGGTTGCGTTTACAGGAAAGACAAAAAGGCATGGGTGATTGGACCTGAGTTGAACTAGCCCATAAGCATTAAATGCAGTATGGAGAGAAACACTGCATTAATGATGAATCTAGTTGGCGAAACTCGCGTTTGAGGAAGGAGAGAGAAAATGGGAAAAAGAGAAAAGTGGAATATATGGATAAATTCCCGGTATCTGGGAAAACACCGAAAACTCCGGGGAAGTCCAAAAATTGAAGTATCTCAAAAAAATCTCCCAAAAATTCTCAAAAATAATAAATATTATATAAAGATTTTTGGTGAAATCGGTTTTCAGAAATTCAATCCCATTTTCAAAATAAAAATCCTGGAATCTACTGTGAACGGTGTCTACACCGGGTAGGCTGGCTTTTTGATAAATTCGGAAAATTCTAAAAAAATTCATTTAGATAGAAATCATGATTTTAAGAAGTACTGTGAAAGCCGTTTCTAGATTTTCAACTCCGTTTCTAAATTAAAAATTTGAGAGTCGGTCAACGACACTGGTCGACACCGGTTTTGAAGATTTACAATTAAATTCTGAAAAATTCTAGAAAATCATGAAAAATCTAGAATATTAAAAAATAATATTTGAAACTGAAATCGGTCAAATCTGAATACCAAAAAGGTCAAATCATGCAGTACTGCTATATGAGTAAGATTTTAAATAACAGAAAATAAAATAAAATAAAATAAAAAAATACGCTCAAAAAAATCAGGACACATAACTGGGTACGTATACTGAGGATGGGGTGTTACAGATCTCTTTTGTAAGTTTCTTCTTTGCAAAATCAATAGAAAAAGCCTTAGAAGGACCATAATCTCCAGCTAAAAGAAAGAGAGAGTTCAACTTCTAACAACTTGATGCGTAGAAGTTTGTTCTTGCCTAAAGTCTCTTTGAGATTCTCGTTAAACAGAAGCTGTGTTACTTCGTCCACCATCCAAAGAGAAGATTCCCAAGAGGTCTTGACGTTCACTCGGTCAACGAAAAATAAGATTCACTTTCCATCGTCACATCAAGAACCCAACACTAAATAAAGGGGAGATTTGAGCTTGAATATCTTCCCTCTCTTGTAATGGATTATTGATCCATTGTAATTTTCTTTTCAATCACATAAAGAATTTACACGCGCCTTCAATTTTCCCTCCAAATAAGAGATAGCGACTCCACTGGGGACTACTTTCTCTACCGATGAGCAAGTCATGGCGCAAGGTGACGTCACCTACATGGGAAAAATGGTCAAATCACTTGTCGTGGAGTTCGACCAAGCAAAGTATGAAGAGTTTCCTCTCTTTCGGCCCTAAGAGCCCTAGGGCGTGGTAGTACCGCAAGGTTTTCTTGGGGACCCGCTCCAAGTCTGCTCTGAGATCTCTTCAGATAAAAAGAGTGCCATGGCTAACCACATCACACATAACACCCATGTAAATGTCTCCCACGAGACCCGCGAGGTTAGCATTGCTGATATTCAGCCCATTCATGCCCGTCCTCTTCTTCAGTTCTAAGTTACCGGAGGTTCCCAACAACCCGTACGTCGTAACTGGAATGCTGAACGTCGACAGATACACGCGCGTCAACTACAGGCGCTATAAGCTGGAACAACCATCTGAAATCACCTAGAGGGGGGGTGAATACGTGATATGGCTAATCTAGAAACTAAATGCGGAAGCTAAAACAAATTTGCAACTACACTTAATATAACCAACGAGTGTAGCCGAATTCCCCGTGAAGGGCTCTAAACTAACTCCTCTTGATTCCTCTGAATAAGAGTTGAGGTGCTATATGAAGCTCTCGTGGTTAAGTATAAGTGAGGGACACAAACAACCAAGCATATAATAAGGATGAGTAATATGAATATATGCAAGGCACAAATGCAAGCAAATAAGATATGGCAATATGAATGATGCAATGCACAAATGTAAAAAGAGAGAGAGAGAGAGAGAGTTGAGAGTCAATGGATCAAACACAAACACAAAGATATGTTCCGAGGTTCGAGCCCCTAGCTCTACGTCCCCGCCTTCACCGACAAGGATTTTCAATCCACTAACTCGTCCACCTAGGACTCCCACCGAGGGAACCTCCACCGAGGAGGATTTTGTACAACCGGGAGTACCGAAATCCTCTCTCAAACAACAACCTCCACCGAGGCAATACAAACACCACCTCACACACGAGGGGTAGGCCCGTAGCCAAACAACCACAATCCTCCTCACCAAGAGGGAAACAAATACAATCCAACTCCACCTCTCACAAGAGGGAGTAAACCACAATCTCAACCTCTACCAAAGAGGGAGCAAACCACCACTCCAATCAACCTCTACCAAAGAGGGATACAACAAACACAAGGAGGGTACAACACTTGGAGGTTTTCACAATCTCAAACAATTTCTTTTTTACAAAACAAAGATCCTAATATAATAGGATAAAATGATAGCTCAAGTGTGGAAAAAACTAGAGTTTGGAAAACAAAAACTCAAAGAAAAATACTTGGGAAAACTCTTGTAAAAGATAGAAATGAAGAACAATACAAGTCTCCCAATTTTTCTATTTTCTTTGATTTTTTCAAAAACTCTAAAACAAATAAGATGAATCCTTTTTGGCACAAAAATACTTTTAAAAACTTGTTTAAAACACTTGTATATGAGAGAAATTTTGGCTCTTAAAAACTTGTCAAAGTCCCCAAGAAATGAGGCTTAAATAGCCTCCTCCAAAAACTAGCCGTTTGGCTGTTCTATCAGCCAGAACAGCTGGCGGTCGACCGGCCGGTCGACCGCCAACGGTCCAAAAATCGACCGTTAGGGAACTGCGGTCGACCGGTCGGTCGACCAAAGTTTTCCAGAGAGCAAAAATCTCTGGCCGGTCGACCGGCCCAGTTCCCTGGCCAAACGTGCACAGACCTGTGCACGTCGGTCGACCGACCGGTCGACCGACTCTGGGTCCGGTCGACCGTCCCGGTCGACCGCCAGAGCCTGGCAGCCAGGTTTCTGGGTCAGAAAAACTTGTTAAAAATTATTCTAATAAATCTCATAAATCTTCTAAAAATCCATAAAAATAGTTTTATCATATTACATGGATATACAAACATGTGATAAATATTTCAAGACAAATATCAAACATTTTGAACCATTTTTGTGTCTTGCAAATATTATCAAAAATCAAAAACTGTATTTTGTCAAACTTGGAATTTTCAATAGGAAATCTGATTTTTCCTAAAACTCATAGAAATACAAAAAACATGATATTTGAACATTATTAGGCATGTTGCATATGGACATAGGTCCAGTATACAAGAAACAAATATATATCATAGTTTTTGTCTTTAATTCCAAAATAATGTTTTATTAAAAATACCAAAACACTAAAACACATGAATAGGTATATCAAACTAAGTTTGTATAAGTCATCTAAGCATGTATGTATATAGAATACATCTAATTTACATAAAAATAAAGTAAACTTGTTTTGATCTACTATTCATGAAAACCAATATCCAAAAGCATAAAACTTGTGTGTGTTGTGAACTTGAGCATATCAACTATCTAATCTTTACAAATGGATCTAAACACACTAAACTATGGATACCTAAGTCTTCTTGATGATCTTCCATCTTCAAGTCGACTCGATCCAAAATACTGTGATCCGCCGAGCTTGACTCCAACGAGTGCTATGAATGATCTTGATGCTCGGGCTCTGGAATCACCATGTGAAAGCTTCCAAACCATCTTGTTGAAGCAATCACCAACTAATATCTTGGTTAATGATCTGAAACTAAACATCACAAGATAATTAGTAAACATAACTACATGAGTTAATCATCATCAAAACTAGAGTGGAAGGCCTCTGGGCCAACACCATCTGTCCAGCAGATACAGAACGCGATGCTCAAGCCTGCGTCCCTTCTAAGTTACGTCAGACGCGCGAAGTCTGCGTATGGAGACAAAAACGTGAAGCCCAAATGGCTTGCGTTTCTGAGACTTCACTTCCCAAACGCAACGTTCAGCAGAACGAGGGCTATGCTTCTTCTCAGAGACATAAGACCCGCGTCTCTATAACCAAACGCAGAATTGAGAAAGTCCGCGTGTCTCAACTGTCGCTAACCAAACGCGACAATCAACAACGTGAGGTCCACGTCTCTGCTCAGCAGAGGCACAAGACCCACGTTTCAAAGTCAAAACGCGAAAGCTGCGTCCTGTTCTACACAGCGTGAGCTCCACGTTTCTGAACCTTGCGTCTCAGATTCGCGACACAGGGGTGGCTCTCAGAAGTTGAAAAACCCTTGGAAACCCGAGGCAAATCTCTTTGATCCTCCTCCGACAGTTCTAAGAGATTACTTGACAAAGAAAAGGAGTGTTTATAAGATCACTCCGTCTTATTGTTGTGAACGGCTCATCACAGCAATGCTTTCTGAATGTCACTGCAGCCCTCATATAGATAAGTAGTCGGTATTCAAACGAGTAACCTCAAACTCCCGATCATTCAAAAGGCATCGTTCTCAGAAGGGGAGCCTTCTCTGACATGGAGTACCCGAAGTCACTGCAAATATGAAAAGAAGAAGTAAGGAAAAACAACCGGTGGTCAGCTCTGATGAGTTTGACACAGAACCAGAAGGAGTGTACCGGCATACTCGCACCCAGACTACTGTGGTAGCCCCAGTCGACTATAGTGCCCTAGCTCGGGGCATTGAAGTAAGTGACACTCCCCCATTGCAGAATCGCAGGCCTCAAACTCTTCTATAGAGAAGGAAGCCTTTGTGTACATAATAAAAACTCCCGAGGAGACGGACAAGCGGTGGCAGATTTTCTGGCTGAACATCTAGATCCGAGAGCGACCTAACTTTATGAGAATCTCTCAGATGAGGTCGCTGAAGTTTGTCTGACCCAGACATCTTTTGAAGGACAGGCGTGGCAGCTCTTCTTCGACGGTGCATTAAGAACGGGCCTACGAGGGCATGTCATAGCAGGAGTATGGGTAGTACTAATCTCCCCACAGAACTACGGGATCTCTCGTGCATTCTCATTAACTGAGCCATGTTCCAATAATGTGGCGGAATATAATGCTCTCTTGATCGGAATGCAAATCGACGATGAGATTGGCGTTAAAAATCTCGAAGCATACGGTGACTCTAAACTCATCGTTAACCAAGTTTGTAGGGAGTACGAAGTCAGACATGAAGACTTAGTACCCTATTACAATACAACTATTCACATGGCCGAGAGATTTAAAAACTTTTTCATCGATCATGTACCTTGCCAGCAAAATGCGCATGCAGATGCACTGGCATCTCTCGCTGTTTCCTTAGCTCTTCCAACTGGAGTAGTAGAGAAAATACTTATCTACAGTCACGACTTGTATTGGCCAAGAATCACTTTTGAAGATCACCAAAAGCCGACAGGAGACTATCAAGCCAAAGAAGCTCCAGAGACTTCAGCAGGTCCAGAGCTCAGGGATTGGCGATTTTTGTACATCGACTATGCATTGTATGATATTCTGCCTGAGGATATGTAACGCCCCGATCCGGCGGGTACGGAGACGTTACTGCGACGTATATACGCAGGACAGAAATACCCTCACGTATATATGCTAAGCATCAGTACAGACAAGAATCAGAGTACGGAAACACGTGGCAATATACATTCCAACATAAGGATTACAAAGTTATCACAGAGCGTGATATATTGGTACATGTACATTATATCACAACCAAGTACAAAAGTGAAATTACAATTTGTACAGCAAAAGGTGCTCACGGGCTGAAGAAGAAGATCCCCGAGCTAGTAGGAAGGATCAGGAACAGAAGGAGCTAGGACAAGTCAGCCTGCTCCGAGAGATAGGCTTGGTCTTCAGTGGAGGGCTCCTCTTCAATCCAAGCTTCAGAACCTGAACATGCAAGTTCAGGGGAGTCAGAAACTCCCTAACGAATATGTAGGTGAAAGCCAACTGTCATGTAAAGATAAGTACATGCATGTGTTGATATGATCAAAACAATATTAAGCATCAAGAACTGTGTCAAGAGTACATGTACAGTAAGCAATAAAATGGAGGCATAAAATGAAAGTGATAAGGCCTGAATAAATCTATTACTGCCATTTTCAATATTTATACTTATTACTCGTTCTACCCGTATGTCTAGGTATGTGTAATAGCGTCCCAGTACACATACATCCACATATGAGTAAATCGAGGCTGTTATTGGAAACCAACGGGGGTATCAACGAACAATGTTTACAGTGGGTCCCGTACATGCCCGGGACCACGGTCCAGGACGTTCCATTGCTGGTGCATGGAACCGGCCGCAAGGCCTACAGGAGGGTCTTATAGAATGCCCTTATCAAGATGGTACCAAGAAGGAGGGAGCCAGCACTCCCCTCAGTCGCCTGGAGGCCCACAGGTCAGACTGAAAATTTTAGTTGCACAACATGCCTAGTGCCACTGTAAGCACGAACATATATTGATAGCCGCAAGTTTCCCCCGACCCGATGCAAGTTATTCCTTTTTATGATTTATTATTTAATTATCAATTTACGGGTAAGCAAACGCATGACAAGATCAGGAGTCCAAGAGTACATGAGTATTGCCATTTCCAGTTACTGTATATAATACAGGGTGGCAAGTACAAGATTCCCGAAAATATGACAATCTAAAATCAGGTATCAATATGTTATTGCGGGGCAAGTATCAAGTTGTAGCATGATGCGTGTAAGTGTGCCAGAAAAATAATGTAATATTAGTCAATCATGACAAAGCATGAAAATCTGAAGGATGGCGAGAACACTCGCCTAAAGCTTTAAGAAGTACACCGAGAAATTCCGAGCTCTGGAGTCCAGGGAATCAGGGCGTTTAAATATTTATGGAGAAGGAGAGAGAATTAAGACGCGAAAATCGCAGACGCGGGAGTCGCGCTGCGTTGAGGTCACAAACGCGGGGTCTGAGACCCGCGTTTTAGAATACAGGAAGAATGCAAACGCGAGTATGAGTTTCGCGTCGCGTTAACAAAAGAACGCGAGGATCGCGTTGAATAATCACTCAGACGCAAGGGGTTGAATCCGCGTCTAGTGATTTACAATAGGGAGTGAGTGACAGGGGAAAGTGAGAGACGCAGGAATGGGAGAAGGGGAGACGCAGGAAAGAGAGAAACGCAGGAAAGAGAGAGAGAAACGCAGGTTTAGAAAAGAAAAGAAAAGAAAAGAAAATGGAAGGAAAGAAAGAAGGAAGGAAAGAAAGAAATGCAAAGGAAAGAAAGAAAGAAAGGAAAGAAGGGGAGGTAGGCCGACCGTGGCTTGGCCCGTGTTCGCCGGCGTCGACCGGAGTTGGCCGGAGTTGGCCGGAGTTGGGTGGACAAGGCCCCAAAGAGAGGGTTGATGGTGGTGCAAGTCTAGTTCAAATGGAATTTCGGAGTTTTGCAAACGGTGTTTCGGAGGACGATCCTATAGTCCGTTGGAAAGAGAATGGCGAGGAGAAGAAGATGGTACAGTTGGTGGTGAAAATGGTGGTGTGGGTGGTGGTGGAGACGGTGGTGAAGTTTTAGAGGTAATGGGTTGTTGTGGTGGAAAAGAAGAGGAAGAAAATGGCGATGGAGGTGATATTATGGTTGTTGTTGTTGTTAGATTGGAGGAGGAGATGGAGGAGAAGAATGGTGGAGGGAATGGTGGTGAGGATGGGTGAAAATGGCCGGCCAAGAAGGCCTTGGCTGCTGTTTTTCTCAGGTGGCTACGTTTGCTGTTGGAGGAGGAAGGAGAAATGAAAAAGGAGAGGAGAAAACATAAAGGGGGGTGTATATATACATGGGGAAAATTATTATTATATTGCCATCCAACTTTATGAAACAAGTGTTTCATTCAAAAGTTGCCTCTCCTCATAAAAGGCTGCGCCTCTTCAAATCCAGATCCGCGTCTGGCAATTGCCCAGACGCGGGAGCAAAATTCGCGTCTTGCAAATGTTGCGCTGGTAGAACAGGACGAAAAAGCATGGGTGTCTTGATCTGATTTGATTTCTTTTGAAGGACACGACATTAAATGCGGAATGGAGAGAGTCTCCGCATTAATTACTGAGTTCAGAGTTGGAGGATCTCGCGTTAGGCAAGGAGAGAGAAAATAATAAAATATACGGACATAATTTCGGTATCTGGGAAAACACTGAAAACTCAGGAAAAGCCCAAAAAATGAAGTATCTCAAAAAGTCTCCCAAAAATTCTCAAAAATAATAAATATTATTTTAAGATTTTTAGTGAAATCGGTTTTCAGAAATTCAATTCCATTTTCAAAATAAAAATCCTGGAATCCACTGTAAACGGTGTCTACACCGGGTAGGCTGGATTTTTGATAAAATCTGAAAAATCCTAGAAAATGCCTGAAGGAAGAAAATATAATTTTAAGAAGGAATGTGAAAGCGGAATCTAGAAATTTGATTCCAATTGTGAATTAAAATTCCTGGAATCAACCAGTGATACTGGCCGACACCAAATCCAGTGAAATTTTGATAAATTCTAAAAATTCTAAAAAAAAATCATTTAGATAGAAAACATGATTTTAAGAAATACTGTGAAAGCCGTTTTAATATTTTCAACTCCATTTGTAAATTAAAAATCCGAAAGTCGGTCAGCGAAACTGGCCGACACCGGTTTTGAAGATTTACAATTTAAATCTGAAAATTTCCAGAAAATCATAAAAAATCTAGAATATTAAAAAATAATATTTGAAACTAGAATCAGTCAAATCTGAATTCCAAAAAGGTCAAATCATGCAGTATTGCTATATGAGTAGGAAATTAAATAACAGAAAATAAAATAAAATAAAATAAAATAAAAAATACGCTCTATAAATCAGGATACATAACTAGGTACGTATACCGAGGATGGGGTGTTACAATCCATCCACCTTATCAAAAAATTTCGTCCTCGAAATTTCGATAATGGGGATGTTAAGAATAGGGGCAAGGAATTTTACCAACTGAGATGGAAAGAGTTGGGGGTAACGTTCACGAATAATATCCTCTCGTTCCCATGTAGCTTCTCCTGGGGCATGCCTATTCCAAGAAACCAGTACTAATGGAATTTCCCGATTTTTCAATGCTTTAACACTTCTGTCCAGAATGGCCATCGGCTGCTCTTTGTAGGATAAATCTGGTTGTAATTCCAATTCTGAGTGATCTAGAATGTGACTCTCATCCTTGACATACTTTCTCAATTGTGATACATGGAATACATTATGTACTCCTTCTAAAGATGGTGGCAATGCCAATCGGTAAGCCACATCTCCCACACGATCCAAAATTTCAAATGGGTTGATGTATCTTGGGCTAAGTTTCCCGCGAGTACCGAATCGGATTACCCCTTGGTTGGTGATATCCTTAAAAACACATGATCACCTGTTTTGAATTCCAACGGTCTTCTATTAGTATCTGCCCAACTCTTCTGCCGGCTCTGTGCTGCCGGGAGATGATCTCTGATAATTCTGACCTTATCTGTTGTCTGAACTAGAATATCTGGTCCCATAAGTCTTCTTTCGCCGACTTCATCCCAACATATTGGCGACCTGCATTTCCTGCCATATAGTGCTTCAAATGGTGCCATCTTGATACTGGCCTGATAGCTGTTATTATAAGAGAATTCTACCAAATGAATATAGTCTTCCCATGACCCTTTAAATTCTATCATGCAGGCTCGTAACATGTCTTCAAGGATTTGGATAGTTCGTTCAGATTGTCCATCTGTCTGGGGATGATATGAGGTACTGAATTTCAGACGAGTTCCCAAATTTTCTTGGAGACTTTCCCAGAAATGTGATCGGAATCTCGTGTCTCTATCTGACACAATGCTAACTGGAATTCCATGTAGACGAACAATTTCTTTCATATATTTTTCTGCAAGAACTTCTGTTGACTGACCTACTCTGAAAGGTAGGAAGTGAGCTGCTTTTGTGAGGCGGTCAACGATCACCCATACTGCATTGTTACCCTTAAGACTGCGGGGTAGAGCTGTAACAAAATCCATGGTGATATGTTCCCACTTCCATTCGGGTATCGGCAATGGTTGTAGAAGTCCAGCTATTCTCTGATGTTCTGCCTTTATTTGCTGACAAACCAAGCATTTTGCCACATACTGGGCTATCTCCCTCTTCATGGCATTCCACCAAAACTTCTGCTTCAAGTCTTGATACATTTTATTTCCTCCTGGGTGTATGGAATAAGCCGAATTGTGAGCCTCTGCCAAAACTTTCTGCCGAACTTCCCCTCGTGGCACACAGATTCTGTTACCAAAATAAAGTGCACCATCTGAATGAATACGGATGTCTGTTCTTAATCCAGCTTCTACTTGAGTCCTGAATTTCTGTAATCTGGGGTCTCCCTTTTGGGCTTCCTTGATTTCACTCATCAGTGTTGGTTGAACCTGAAAGGTCATTAGTTGACCTGACTCATCAGCTCCTTGTATTAGCATCAAGTCTAACTTTATGATTTCCCGAAGCAATTCCTTCTGTTGAGTCAGTTGTAATAACACTTTATTCTCTGGTCTCCTGCTTAAGGCATCTGGGACCGTATTGTCCTTACCAGGGTGGTACTGTAAGTCTATGTCATAGTCGGCCATCAATTCAAGCCACCGCCGTTGCCTCATGTTTAATTCTTTCTGTGTGAAGATATACTTAAGGCTCTTATGATCAGTATAGATCAATACTTTGTCCCCCAGAAGGTAGTGTCTCCAGATCTTCAATGCAAATATTACCGCCGCCAGTTCTAAGTCATGGGTTGGGTAATTCCTCTCATGTGGTTTCAATTGCCTAGATGCATAAGCTATGACATGACCATGCTGCATTAATACACATCCTAGGCCTTTTTCGGATGCATCACTATATATAACCATCCCTCCTGTTCCCGAGGGAGTCTTCAGGATTGGAGCTGAAATTAGTCTTTTCTTTAATTGCTCAAATGCTGCAGTACATTCTTCTGACCATAGGTACCTTTCTCCCTTTCTGGTGAGCTTTGTTAATGGGGCTGCAATTTTGGAGAAGTCTTGTACAAATCTTCTATAATATCCGGCTAATCCAATAAAGCTTTTAATTTCTGTTACTGTCCTTGGGATTGGCCAATCTTTTACTGCCTGGATCTTATTAGGGTCGACTGAAATTCCTTCTTCTGAAACTACATGACCCAAGAAAGCTATACGGTCTAACCAGAACTCACACTTGCTTTCCTTTGCATAAAGTTGTTCCTGCCGGAGAGTCTGTAGCACTATTCTCAAGTGTTCTGCATGTTCTCTATCGTTTTTTGAATATATCAAGATATCATCGATGAACACCACGACAAACTGGTCCAAATATGGCGAGAAAACTCGGTTCATCAAATCCATAAAGACAGCTGGGGCATTGGTTACTCCGAAGGGCATGACTAGAAATTCGTAATGACCATAGCGAGTTCGGAATGCTGTCTTCGGAATATCTTCTTTCTTCACTTTCAGTTGGTGATAACCCGATTGTAGATCCAACTTTGAAAACACCCGGGCCCCATGAAGTTGATCAAAAAGGTCATCAATTCTTGGTAAGGGATATTTATTCTTGATGGTAACCTTGTTTAATTCTCTGTAGTCTATACACAACCGCTTACCACCATCTTTCTTGTTGGCCAGTAGCACCGGAGCTCCCCATGGTGAAGTACTTGGTCTAATCAATCCCTTGTCAGAATATTCTTGTAACTGCTTCTTTAGAACTTCTAACTCAGTGGGCGCCATTCTGTATGGGGCTTTAGATATTGGGACTGTGCCCGGAATGATATCAATGGAGAACTCAATTACTCTATCGGGTGGAAGTCCTGAGATCTCCTTAAATACTTCTGGAAACTCATTCCAAACTGGTACTCCTTTTTCTGGATCTCAGCAGCAGTCATCTGTGTTTTCTCCTTGGCAGGTTTATGTTCTCCTTCAAATTGGAACTCAGGCTGAAGTGGCATTCTGAAAATGATTTTCTTGTTTCGACAATCAATAACCGCATGGTATTTGCTGAGCCAAGTCATGCCTAAGATTACGTCGTACCCTTTAGTATCCAGTACGAGCATATCCACTGTTAATGTCCTGTCACACAGTTCCACCGGACAATCTACACAAATTTTATTAGAGATGACCACCCCATTACCGGTACTAATCTCCCACTGGTGGTCTAAATACTCAACAGGTATAGAGTGCAAAGCAGTGAAACTATCTGATATGTAACAATGAGAAGCGCCAGAATCAAAGAGGGCTAAAACAGGTTTAGAGTACACCATAATCTTACCTGTTACCACCTCTCCAGAAGTTTGGGCCTCTTCTGCCGTCAAGTTGTAAGCCCGTCCTCTTCCACGACCTGCTGTTGTTCTTCCTCCCCTTGGAGCTGGGCGAAAAACCCGTTGTTGTGGAGGGAGAGGGGCCCTTCCGACCATCGGCCCTGGATTCCTCTGTCCAATAGGTGCAGGAAGTGCCGGTAGGGTTCGGTTCACCATCCCAGTTCTCTTATGGGGACAGCCTTCTATTGTGTGATCACCAGATCCACATGCCAGGCATAATCCGTTAGCCCTACGACACTCTTGCTGAGTGTGGCCTGTCCTCTTGCAATAAGCACATATAGGAAGTGGTTGAGTTATCTGAAGAGGGGCCGGTCGAAATGGTCTTCTAAACATTGGGGCTTTTGCAGCTCTGGCTGGACCTCCTCCGCCCAATTGCTGGAATGGCCTCTTCATGGCCTGTTTCCTCCTCTGATCAAGATTCTTTTTCTCCAGTCCTCGCTCCACTTCTCGAGCTACAGTGAGGACCTGGGAATATGTTTTCAGCTGTTGGGGAATCAAAAGGACTTGGATATCCATTTGTAAGCCTTGCTGAAATCTGCTTGCCCGTTTCTCTTCGTCAGCTATCATATACGGAGCAAAACGACTCAGCCTTAAGAACTCAGCAGCATATTCATCAACAGATCGATTCCATTGTTGAAGCCGGATGAATTGTTCTTCCATCTCCTTCTGAGCTGTGGTAGGGAAGAATCTATCATAAAAGCTCTTAGAGAACTGGTCCCAAGTGATGGGTTTTTCCAGTCTCGCTTCTTCAGCTAGCCACCAGTTTCTAGCCACATCCTTTAATTGGATCTTGGCGACTTCCACCTTATCTTCCTCTGGGACCCGTGCTGCCTTCAAGAGATCTGTTGTGTCAATTAGCCACTGCTCGGCATCTAGCGGTCTTTCTTCCCCCGTAAATATTGCCGGCTGCAGTCGCCTGAAGTCCGACACGTTGCCTGGCCTCCGTTCTTGAGGAGCTGCTATCAATCCTTGCCGGAGGAGTTCTGTCTGCCTTTGTTGATTCTCCACCATATTCTGGATAACCCTAAGAATATCAGCATTTCCCCCTGTGGGTCCATTCTGTGGCTGCCCAGAATTGTTACGTCCTGCCCTCCTTTCCATATCTATGTTGGAAAAAGATGTCTGAAAAGAGGAGTGAAAGCAGAAGATAGATGGACTTTAGGAATCGAGGGAAGGAATATCAAGAAGAAATGGATAACTTTGTAGTTAGAATGTATAACCGAAACTCATGAATTCCAACTGCAAATTAAGATCCTATTAATTTGCAATTAGGTTGTACTGTAGGTGTGAGAGCCTGGGCTCTGATACCAACCTGTAACGCCCCGATCCGGCGGGTACGGAGACGTTACTGCGACGTATATACGCAGGTCAGAAATACCCTCACGTATATATGCTAAGCATCAGTACAGACAAGAATCAGAGTACGGAAACACGTGGCAATATACATTCCAACATAAGGATTACAAAGTTATCACAGAGCGTGATATATTGGTACATGTACATTATATCACAACCAAGTACAAAAGTGAAATTATAATTTGTACAGTAAAAGGTGCTCACGGGCTGAAGAAGAAGATCCCCGAGCTAGCAGGAAGGATCAGGAACAGAAGGAGCTAGGACAAGTCAGCCTACTCCCAGAGATAGGCTTGGTCTTCAGTGGAGGGCTCCTCTTCAATCCAAGCTTCAGAACCTGAACATGCAAGTTCAGGGGAGTCAGAAACTCCCTAACGAATATGTAGGTGAAAGCCAACTGTCATGTAAAGATAAGTACATGCATGTGTTGATATGATCAAAACAATATTAAGCATCAAGAACTGTGTCAAGAGTACATGTACAGTAAGCAATAAAATGGAGGCATAAAATGAAAGTGATAAGGCCTGAATAAATCTATTACTGCCATTTTCAATATTTATACTTATTACTCGTTCTACCCGTATGTCTAGGTATGTGTAATAGCGTCCCAGTACACATATATCCACATATGAGTAAATCGAGACTGTTATTGGAAACCAACGGGGGTATCAACGAACAATGTTTACAGTGGGTCCCGTACATGCCCGGGACCACGGTCCAGGACGTTCCATTGCTGGTGCATGGAACCGGCCGCAAGGCCTACAGGAGGGTCTTATAGAATGTCCTTATCAAGATGGTACCAAGAAGGAGGGAGCCAGCACTCCCCTCAGTCGCCTGGAGGCCCACAGGTCAGACTGGAAATTTTAGTTGCACAACATGCCTAGTGCCACTGTAAGCACGAACATATATTGATAGCCGCAAGTTTCCCCCGACCCGATGCAAGTTATTCCTTTTTATGATTTATTATTTAATTATCAATTACGGGTAAGCAAACGCATGACAAGATCAGGAGTCCAAGAGTACATGAGTATTGCCATTTCCAGTTACTGTATATAATACAGGGTGGCAAGTACAAGATTCCCGAAAATATGACAATCTAAAATCAGGTATCAATATGTTATTGCGGGGCAAGTATCAAGTTGTAGCATGATGCGTGTAAGTGTGCCGGAAAAATAATGTAATATTAGTCAATCATGACAAAGCATGAAAATCTGAAGGATGGCGAGAACACTCGCCTAAAGCTTTAAGAAGTACACCGAGAAATTCCGAGCTCAGGAGTCCAGGGAATCAGGGCGTTTAAATATTTATGGAGAAGGAGAGAGAATTAAGACGCGAAAATCGCAGACGCGGGAGTCGCGCTGCGTTGAGGTCACAAACGCGGGGTCTGAGACCCGCGTTTTAGAATACAGGAAGAATGCAAACACGAGTATGAGTTTCGCGTCGCGTTAACAAAAGAACGCGAGGATCGCGTTGAATAATCACTCAGACGCAAGGGGTTGAATCCGCGTCTAGTGATTTACAATAGGGAGTGAGTGACAAGGGAAAGTGAGAGACGCAGGAATGGGAGAAGGGGAGACGCAGGAAAGAGAGAAACGCAGGAAAGAGAGAGAGAAAAGCAGGTTTAGAAAAGAAAAGAAAAGAAAAGAAAATGGAAGGAAAGAAAGAAGGAAGGAAAGAAAGAAATGCAAAGGAAAGAAAGAAAGAAAGGAAAGAAGGGGAGGTAGGCCGACCGTGGCTTGGCCCGTGTTCGCCGGCGTCGACCGGAGTTGGCCGGAGTTGGGTGGACAAGGCCCCAAAGAGAGGGTTGATGGTGGTGCAAGTCTAGTTCAAATGGAATTTTCGGAGTTTTGCAAACGGTGTTTCGGAGGACGATCCTATAGTCCGTTGGAAAGAGAATGGCGAGGAGAAGAAGATGGTACAGTTGGTGGTGAAAATGGTGGTGTGGGTGGTGGTGGAGACGGTGGTGAAGTTTTAGAGGTAATGGGTTGTTGTGGTGGAAAAGAAGAGGAAGAAAATGGCGATGGAGGTGATATTATGGTTGTTGTTGTTGTTAGATTGGAGGAGGAGATGGAGGAGAAGAATGGTGGAGGGAATGGTGGTGAGGATGGGTGAAAATGGCCGGCCAAGAAGGCCTTGGCTGCTGTTTTTCTCAGGTGGCTACGTTTGCTGTTGGAGGAGGAAGGAGAAATGAAAAAGGAGAGGAGAAAACATAAAGGGGGGTGTATATATACATGGGGAAAATTATTATTATATTGCCATCCAACTTTATGAAACAAGTGTTTCATTCAAAAGTTGCCTCTCCTCATAAAAGGCTGCGCCTCTTCAAATCCAGATCCGCGTCTGGCAATTGCCCAGACGCGGGAGCAAAATTCGCGTCTTGCAAATGTTGCGCTGGTAGAACAGGACGAAAAAGCATGGGTGTCTTGATCTGATTTGATTTCTTTTGAAGGACACGACATTAAATGCGGAATGGAGAGAGTCTCCGCATTAATTACTGAGTTCAGAGTTGGAGGATCTCGCGTTAGGCAAGGAGAGAGAAAATAATAAAATATACGGACATAATTTCGGTATCTGGGAAAATACTGAAAACTCAGGAAAAGCCCAAAAAATGAAGTATCTCAAAAAGTCTCCCAAAAATTCTCAAAAATAATAAATATTATTTTAAGATTTTTAGTGAAATCGATTTTCAGAAATTCAATTCCATTTTCAAAATAAAAATCCTGGAATCCACTGTGAACGGTGTCTACACCGGGTAGGCTGGATTTTTGATAAAATCTGAAAAATCTCAGAAAATGCCTGAAGGAAGAAAATATAATTTTAAGAAGGAATGTGAAAGCGGAATCTAGAAATTTGATTCCAATTGTGAATTAAAATTCATGGAATCAACCAGTGATACTGGCCGACACCAAATCCAGTGAAATTTTGATAAATTCTAAAAATTCTAAAAAAAATTCATTTAGATAGAAAACATGATTTTAAGAAATACTGTGAAAGCCGTTTTAATATTTTCAACTCCATTTGTAAATTAAAAATCCGAAAGTCGGTCAGCGAAACTGGCCGACACCGGTTTTGAAGATTTACAATTTAAATCTGAAAATTTCCAGAAAATCATAAAAAATCTAGAATATTAAAAAATAATATTTGAAACTAGAATCAGTCAAATCTGAATTCCAAAAAGGTCAAATCATGCAGTATTGCTATATGAGTAGGAAATTAAATAACAGAAAATAAAATAAAATAAAATAAAATAAAAAATACGCTCTATAAATCAGGATACATAACTAGGTACGTATACCGAGGATGGGGTGTTACAGGATCCCAAAGAGGCGGCTGCCATTAAAAGGAAAGCCCCCAAATTCTACTATAATGCAATCACGCAAACACTGTATCGTCGATCGCATAATGAGATCCTCCTCCGCTGTCTGTCACAAAAGGAGGCATAGAAAGTACTCAAAGAAGCGCATGACGGCTTGTGTGGAGCACATCAGCCTAGTCCGAAGCTTGGAGATCGACTCAGAAGACCGAGATATTATTGGCCTAAGATGATCCCGGACGCCATCACTTGCGCTAAACGATGTCACGCTTGTCAAGTCCAT
This sequence comes from Agave tequilana, assembly GCA_038442645.1. Classification (NCBI taxonomy): domain Eukaryota; kingdom Viridiplantae; phylum Streptophyta; class Magnoliopsida; order Asparagales; family Asparagaceae; genus Agave; species Agave tequilana. The sequence continues at coordinate 102,016 of JAVJIF010034146.1, forward strand.
GGTGACTTCATCCATCAAGCACCAGGATATCTTCGCTCTATAACCTCAACCTGGCCATTTGAGATGTGGAGGATGAACGTGGTTGGTTCTATCAGCCCACCTTCATCCAAAGGATATCGGTTTATCTTAGCTATAACCGACTATTTCTCTAAATGGGCTGAAGTTATTCCCTTGAGGGAGGTAAAAACATCTGACGAGGTCAAATTCGCTAAACATTACGTCATTTACCACTTTGGTGTACCATGACGGATTGTTCATGTAATGGGCCCCTGTTCGTCAGCCAGGCTTTTCAAAGATTCTGCAACAAGTTCAGGATCCAGAGCGTGTCTTCAACGGCATATTATCCAGCCGCTGACGGTCTCGCAGAAGCTTTCAATAAGACTATTAGAAAACTTCTCAAGTAATTCGTCTCGAAAAGCCAACGTGACTGGGACGACAAGTTAGGTGAATGCTTATGGGCCTATCGCACGACGGTTCGAACCCTAACAAAAGCCACACCATTCTCTTTGGTATATGGGTGTGAAGTTGCACTCCCATTAGAAATCCAAATCCCATCTCTACGCGTTGCCTTGACGACAGAGATGACAAATGAGGAGAAGTATCGACTACGACTCCAAGAGCTGGAGGTTTTGGATGACAAACGCCTGCAAGCTCAACAGCAAATCGAGCTCTATCAAGCTCGAATTACCAGAGCCTTCAACAAGAAAGTTAAGGAGCGGACTTTCAAGAAAGGTAACCTTGTCTTAACTGTCAGAAGACTTATGGTAATGACGCATAAAACCAAAGGAAAATTCCAGCCCAAATGGGAAGGACCATTTATAGTAAAGTCGGTCTACTCAAATGGAGCATATTGCCTTATAATCTCAGACGGTGATACGATTATGATGCCAATTAACGGCAAGTTCTTGAAGAAATAATATCTCTGATAGCATTTTTCTCTTGATCAGATTAATACTACACCTTTGATCGAAATTCCAGATCCAAGAAAAGCTTCTTTCCTCCACTGGATCACATCACGGTCGATTAGTGTCAAGCTGATCAAGCGCTGGTTACATCATGATGCATGATATAAAATTTGAAGAAGAAAAAATGCAAAACTTCAGTTTTAGCTTAATTACTCTTCTATTGATATCCGACGCCTCCTACGGCTAAGGATAGAGGAAAAATGTTGGCCTTTAGGTCCAATATAAGTCTTCAACAACTCATCATGCTGAGGGGAATAACATGGCTAATCCAACTCAAACGGTAGTTGGTAAAGGCACACCAAATTCATTGATAGCTGAGTGTTTGCTAGAAATCCTAAGGGACTTGGTCCCATCATCTCCTCCAAAATTCCCTACCAAGTCTCACCCACAGAATGGTAGGACCACAAAAACACCTGTGTTCATTTCTCCAACAAAATGAGTTAGGACTTATCACGTTAACAGTAACCTCCGACAAGTCGAACTTCCCGATCCCCAGTGGATTCTGTCAAGTTAATATTAAACTTCTAACAACAAAACTCATTAGAAAGCCTCGCTGTTAGGTTAATACTACACCTCTAAAGGCAAATCTCTCTTGTCCTAGGAAATCAACGATTATCACGTTAATATTAAACCTCTGATAATTCATTTAACTTTCCACCCAAGATCTCCTACCAATTCTCTTTCATAGAGTGGTAGGTCCATAATTGCAATCATTGCTATGTTAACACTTCACCTCTGACAATAAAAAAATTCAATACTCCCCAATGAGTACAAACTTCATTTGTCTCTCCTCTATATGGTGTCACAAGTCTTCGAAATTGCTTCTATCGCAAACTAATTCTTGTCAAGTTAAAATTAAACCTCTGACATTTCAAATTTCACTCATCAATTCTCATCAATAGAATGACAAGTCCTCAAAATTGCTCCTATCGCAAACCAATCCTTATCAAGTTAACATTATACCTCTGACAAATTACTGTTAAGTTTAACACCACACCTCTAACAGTAATTAAGTTGTTGTCAAGTTCAATATTAAACCTCTGATAGGTATTTTTCCACAAGCTTCCATATCGAAGCTGAGATGAGCGATGCTAAGTTTAACATCACACCTCTAACATCCAGTTCACTATTAAGTTTAAACAATGCATCTATGATAATGACTTTCCCTCGAACTTCCATATCGAAGTCGAGATGACTAATGCTAAGTTCAACATTACACCTCTAGCATTATTTTCACTGTCTAGTTTAACACTACACCTATGACAGTGATGTTTTCAGTTTTTCCAAATGAAGCTGAAATTCCTGTGGAGCTTAGTTAACATCACACCTCTAGTTCACGTTCTTATCAAATTAATACCACACCTCAGATAAGACCTAATTCAACTCGTTAAGTTAATACCACTCCTCTGACGGTAAAGATTCTTCTAATCCCCAATGGATTTAGATTCACTTGTCATTCTCATCCATATATTGGTAAGTCCACAGTAACCATCCCACTCCTGTCAAGTTAATATCACACCTCTGACAGTAATTTTAAATTTTCTTTACTCCTATTTGTCTGATTTTCAATGCAAAAAGGAATTCAAGACATATAAGAAGACAGGAAAAAGTGTTACTTTTATTGATATTTAAACAGATGAAAGTAATATAAGACGCTCTCTTATACAATAAGATTGAGTGTTACAATAAAGGAGTACAAAGAAGTCCCTCTCACTCAGTGAAAGGTTGCACTCACTCCTCAAGACATCTATACCGCTCTAGATACAAGATGTTTGGAAGAGCGCCGAAGAGAGACCCCTCTTCTTCTTCTACTGGATCATATCACAGTTGATCAATGTTGAGCCGATCGAGCACTGGTCACATCATGATGCATGATATAAACATTGAAGAAGCTCATCGCTAACCGAGAACAATGGTGTTTCTCGAGGTTGAAATGCAGAGGAGCATTCTGATTCCACCCGACCAACTGGTGTAGACCGTAATCCTTCGCTTAATGAGTATCTCCACCACCAGAAAGTCATCTAATGAGCACGAATTTTTCGTCGATGTCACTTCTGGGGGTAAGATTGGTGAAGGGAGGATCCGAGACCTTACTGGTGACAGCCTCTTTCCTGTGGCTGTCACGTCCCACTGTTCAAAATAGAGTATATGACATGATCGGCAACCTGTACACGTCAGGTAGAACGTCCCAACGTATACACGTTAAGCCTACTGTAGATCTGTACAAGTTTCGCATAAGATAAGAACACTGCTGATATATTACATGTAACAAGTGTACATAACACAGTTAAGACAGTACCAAAAGTATAGTACATCTGAGTCCATCAACATAATTATACAATAACTAAAACAGAAAAGCATATGTACAACTATGAAACATACTGAAACTCAAAAGAGACGGCAGACGCACGAACTGTCCTACAGCTGCTCAGCCAAACCGTCTAGGTACTCCGCGTCCTCCTCTGATGGTATAAACACAGACTCTATAGTGGCCTTCAAGGACACCATACCTACTGTGACCATGACAAACCTGCGGCATTGCTGGTGCATCATATCCAATAAAGTCTTGACGGATATCTCGAGAACTTGAGCAGGCTGGCTGGGCAAATAGTCTCCCATGTACCAAGCTTGCCCATGAACGAAGCAGTCTTCTGAAGCGCGAAGGCCAGATTACGATCAGCGCCACCTACGTGCCCAAAGTGGCACTTCTTAGACAAGGGGCTGGGAGAGTATCGCACTGCAATGAAGATGATACTTAGTCAGAAATCTAAAAGAAAAGGGCTAAGTGTTTGAAATTCAAACGCGGGAGTGAATCCAGACGCGAAAATCAGCAAAAATCTACGTCTAGACAAAAAAAATGCGAGGCTTGCATGAATCCCGCATTTCAAAGTCCATAACTTAGAAATTTTTCTAAGTTTCGGACTCAGATGCGAGAATTAGTGAAACCCGCTCCTGATCTTAAAAGACGCGAGGATCACATGAAGTCTGTGTCTGAGCCTTCCACACTTAAAAAAATTCTGACTATTGAGTTTAAAACGCAGAGCGCAATGAGGCCCGTGTTCAACAAATAGAGACGAACTCAAATTAATGAAGTGAAGGCGCGGAGGTCGTCAAACCCGCATCTTGCTTACCAAATTCAAAAGTCGCGTCAGAAAATCAAACACGGGCACGAACCTCGCGTTGGCGGTTCACATTCAAAAGAGACTTAAGAGTTAAGAGAACTCTTTAAGCCTCTTCAATGGCAGAAAACCAGATCAGATGGTTTTACTACTTATAATGGGGGCCTCCTGCGTGGAAGGACCGCCTATTTGAATCTCCGGAGCGACAGCGCTCGAGGACGAGGAAGCAGGTTTGGTCTTCGGTGCCATTTTGACCGTGAAATTGGTGTTGAAGACGATGAAATAGAAAAAGCTTTAAGTTTTTCTTAACCCTCGATATAAAACTCGGCGAAGAAGAAGAAGAGTCTAATGATAACTCTTGAAAGACTGTTGTCTTTTATAGGCACAGTGATCCGCAGAGATATGTGACGCGTGTCTTGAGGCCTAATCCTCGCCCGACGCGTGGCATGCTTCTTAAATGGACGCGAATTTTGCGCGTTAAAGGAAGGATGTCCCTTCTACTCCGCCGGACACGTGGCAACGCGCCCAGAACGTGAGACTCGCGTTTAATAAAGTTGTGTCCCTCCAAAGTCCGCGTCACTTCAGTAAGGCCAAAGCTGCGTCTAGTAAACAGAATAAAGCTACATCTTCACTTCAAAGCTGCGTCCCTCCAGAGGCCACATTTCTTCAGCAGAGTAATAGATGTGTCCCTACTCTGAGTGAGGACTGCGTCTCTAGAGCAACATGACCTTTGAGTCTACAAGACTTGCATTCAGTCTTTACTTCTGCAATCAGTTCAACAGTACACTGGCACAAGCAGACGACTATTTACCCTGGTTCAACAGTACACCAACAAACAACTCAGAGCACTGAGGAGGTCGGGACTGCGTATCTAGACACTCACCACGATCATCTCTGGTGGCTTTAAAGGGTTTTAAAGTACACTCACGAAGACCGCATTCCAGATAAGATCAAGCTCAGGGCATCCCAAATGATTGTCAGCCCAATTATGAGGAGTATTAATCCAACCAAGATTCAAAGTATTTTGAAATCCGTCTAAGTCAAACGTGGAATATCGAAAACTTTTGAGGGGGTTCTTTAGACTGTCCAAAAATCACTGATGATAAGTCATCAGAAAATAGAGTCAAAACTCCAGACGCAGGACTAATTATAGCCACTCGTACAATGCCAAGGCGCAGGGCATGGAGCCTGCGCCTCAACATCAGTACAGTACCAAGACGCGATGGTTGAAACCCGCGTCCCAGCTGCTCCGTAATAACCTGGACGCGAGAGCCTGAAGCCCGTGCCCTTACATCAGTACAGTCTCAAGACGCAGAGCCTGAAGTCCGCATCTGGTAGAGTTCGAAACTCGCGTCCAGTAAGGTTCGAAGTCGACGACAAAACGAGAGGCTCAAAGTCCGCATCTTAGTATAACTGCCCTCATTACAGGGTCAATTACTGCCCACGAAATGAGGGAGTTAACCCCCATTATGGAGTATTTTTAGGGGACACTTTTACCCCCTAAAACCTCTATAAATAGCTCAGTTTGCTATGAAAGAGGAGGGGTCAGGAAATTTTGGTCAGAAAAACTTCGGTTGTAAGTCTTAGAAGGACCAGAATCTCCAGCTAAAAGAAAGAGAGAGTTCACCTCTTCTAACAACTTACTGCGTAGAAGTTGGTCTTGCATACAGTCTCTTTGAGATTCTTATTGGACAGAAGCTGTGTTACTTCGTTCACCATCCAAAGAGTAGATTCCCAAGAGGTCTTGACGTTTACCCGGTCAACGAAAAACAAGATTCCCTTTCCATTGCCACATCAAGACCCAACACTAAACAAAGGGGAGATTTGAGGTTGAATATCTTTCCTCTCTTGTAATCGGATTATTGATCCGCTGTAATTTTCTTTATAATCAAATAAAGAATTTACACGTACCTTCAATTTTCCCACCAAACAGTTGATATATCAATAATCAATACATATAAGACATTATAAAAAGAAATAAGTTATTATCCAGACATCATTTAAAAACATCATTGAAATACCACAATGATTATAGAATAAAATAAAATGATCTCTCAAGTAAAAAATAATAATTATCATCCAAATAAGTAACTATATCGGCCGATGTATTAGATATTTCATCTCGGATATCGGCCGATATATCAGTCACGTGGCGATATATCGGCCCATATCGGTCCAAAACGATGTAACGGTAAATTTTTGCACTTATCGTATCATTTTAAATAAAATATCGGTATATCAGCAGATATACCGGTATATCGACCGATATTTGAAACAATGGTCCCATGTAGTTCTTCTTTCTTCTTCATCTCTCTCTAAAAGAGAACCCATCATATCTCTTCTCTCCCCCTCACAACCCATGAACCCATCAAGGATCAAGGGAAGCTCCCCTCTCTTCTCCCCTCCCCCCCGTCCCTCCCTCTCCCCCTCATGAACCGATCACATCTCTTCTCCTCTCCCCCCAACTCAATGAGGATCAAGTGCATCTCTCTCCCCCTTCGTGCCCATCATATCTCTCCTCTCTCTTCCCATGAATCCAACAAGGATCAAGGTCATTTCTCTTCTGTCTCCCCCAATGAACCCATTACATCTTCCCCCCCTCTCTCTCGTGAACCCTCGCTCTCTTTCTCTATCTCTCTCTCTCCTCCCAATGAACCTATCACTTCTCTCCTCTCTTTCCCCAATGAACTCAGTAAGGATCAAGGGCATCTCTTCTCTCTCTCCCCAATAGATCATAAATCTCTCCTCTCTTTCCCAATGGACCCATCACATCTCTCCTCTCTCCCCTATTAACCCAACAAGGATCAATGACATCTCTTCTCTCTCTTTTTTCCCCCAATAGACTGATTACATCTCTCCTCTCTCCCCCATCTCTTGTGTTGTCTCAGCATCCCGCCTCCATCATCAATGGCACCAAAAGCCGTTGCCTTCCCCCTAACACCCCCCTCGTGCCCACCAAATGCCTCTTCTCAACGAGCTTCAATTAGTGTTCAAAGACATTTTTGGGCTTCTCTATTTTCCTAACAGTGAATGCTTTTATTGAATTGGTTGAAGAGTTAATAAAGAGAGGGGGTAGATTAGTTAATAAAGAGAGGGGTCGAGGGGGGAGAGAGGGGAAGGCAAATGATGATGTCAGAGTGATCGCGACGATAGTGAGAACGGAGTGAGTTTGGTTTACAGAGATGGGTTGGGTCAAGAAAGAAGAAGACTATTATTATTTTAAAAAAAAGTTGAAAATGATTCATTAACTGAGTGGGTTGGAATCGCGGTGGCGGGGGGATTAGTAATAGAAAAACATCATGAGGGAAAGTGATAAAACGTGAAAAGTTGAGGGGGTTCGAGTAATTACCCCTAAATCAAATTATATCCAAGAAATTATATGAAATCAACATAGCACATTAAGAAAATGAAAAGAAGAGAGATTACCATATCAGAAGAGATTAGTAAATAAACTAAAAAATTGGATACTAATTCATCCAATGGGGGAAATTATATTAATGCAAAGATATCACTTACGTTAACTGGAAATTTATTTGAAAACATAAGCGAAATTTTTTATATCAAATTCACCGAGGAATTTTCTGGCGTTAACAAATGGAGTGAGCCACTAACCGAGCCGGGTTCGCCATCTTTGACTCGAGTCGGGTTCACTATCTTCTTTTATACCCGACCCGTTGTTTTTATCAGATCTGTTTTTGCGGCACGGAATAAAATAAACGGGTCGGGTTATCAGGTATATTACTCTCTGCTCTGTGCCACTTTAGAGAATTAGGTTTTTTTTTTTTAACCTTTCAAGCAGCGGCGTTTCTGATTTTAGGTCTTATTTTGGGCTCATTAGATCTTAGATCCCAAGCTTCCCAATGGCGGCGCTGGTGAGTTCCCTCAACAGTTTATCGGTTGCTCGTATTTTTATGATTCAAAATTCTCATTATTGTTGAAGTTGCAATGTAATGTGTTGCTTTCCCTGATGCTTGATGACCAGATTAGGGTTTCTATTAGGGAAAAGACAAGTTTATTTTGCTGATGAGGCCATGCTCTAATGTTTGTATAGTGAATAGTAAATTCAAGATTTTCAGTGGGATTATAGATTTGCTGTTTAGTTTCCGATTATTCTCAAGTTATTTTATTTTCATAATCTAAATGATTTGACCTATTGTTCTTGAATATTTATGGTTCTCTTATGAATTGTTCACTATTAACTAATAACTCATTTATTTGCATGCATAGTTGGGTAGTTTCTAGTTTGTGTTATTTTTTGCTCAACATCTTTGTTTTGTTCATGCACTAATCTTCAGATTTTTTTTTTTTTTTTGTGTTCACCCCTCCCATTTTCCCTCTTTTGAAGGGCTTATTTTTGAACTTCTCATTGGTAATTATGAATTTTGTTGAATTTATTCTTTTTTGGTTGAATGAAGTACAAGCCAACTTGACTACATGTGGGCCCTCAATCAAATAATACCAAGTTACCAATCTCAGCCATCAAACCTGAATCAGATCCAGAGCCCACACGATAATTAACTTCCTTACAAATAGGATCACATTTAGCTCTCTGCAATCCAATAGCTAAGATTTTGGAGATGAGCATGTTCAGACTAGCAACTTGGGCAGAACTGTGTGTTACATGCATGCCTAGTAACTTAGTAAGAATTCTGAAATCCAGGTAGGGCATGTGCCTACCTGGGTTCTACTTGGCTCCACCTTGGTTGAAAGCTTATTTTTCATACCACAAATAACTAAATATGGTGTTTGCTCAACATGAAGATGTGAAAATGTTAAAGTGGAAATTGGAAAGCAAAATTTTTTATATATCAATTTATCAATTTATGAGTTAGTTGGTTAATTTTTTAATTGTTAAGCTCATATTTTGCATATTCGCATACAAGTTTATTAAATTTATGTGTCCTCATATCAGCTTTCAGCTTTTGGAGCACTCAATACTTCTACATGTTTGGGCTCTTGAGATTGTCATCTTTCTAACTCTAGTTCTTTTTTTTGTTTAAAACATTTAGCTCTGGGATATTATGCAAATTGACCCCAACAGATAATACACATAAATTTTGCTTTATATGTTCATACCTAATGGTCAGCGCAAGCTTGGCAGAAATACGCAGAGACTAATTAGTCCAGTGGAATACATGACACACATTGCCCATTTAGATGGATTTATTGAATTTGATAAGATTTTGATGAGGTAGCTGTCTAATTATTCATATACTCATCTTAATATCTTTGTCGTTAGCTAATAAGAGCACATGATCTTCACTTGGCACTTGGAGATTTCAAACGTCACGTATTTCATAGATATGCTGTTTCGACTGTCTTATACAAGAGACTGACTTAATATTTTTTTTCTTCTCTAATTAACTATTATGAAAGTTCATTAAATATGGATTTTTTTTTCCATTATAGATCTTGAACGCGGGAAAGACAAATAAGAATGCCATGAAAACACTTATTGCAGCTGAATACAGTAGCGTTCAAGTTGAACTGGCTAAGAATTTTGAAGCGGGAATGTTATATAAGACGCCTGAGTTTCGCCAGATGAATCCAATAGGGAAGGTATGTAATAGCTTTCCATGCAGTGAGGAAGTTGACTGGATATCCTTCATGTCTTTCAAACCTTAAATCTCTGGCTAAAATGGTCTGGCCATGCAGGTTCCCGTTCTAGAAACTCCTGATGGTCCTATTTTTGAGAGTAATGCAATAGCTCGCTATGGTATGATAATTCTTTTTTCTTGTTTGTTGGTCATCTCCTTGTTGATGTCTGATGAGTCAAATTAAGTTGAATTGTGATGTTCCTTGTGTCAGTTACACGTTTGAAGGCTGACAATCCTCTATATGGTTCTACCCTTATAGAATATGTAAGTTCTTTATCCTTGTACTTGTAATTATTATTAATTTGAGACATGTGTTCATTCTCCTAATACTTGTTCGTAGGCTCGTATTGAGCAATGGATTGACTTTGCAACATTAGAGGTTGACGCGAACCTTATGCAATGGCTTAGACCTAGAATGGGATTTGCCCCTCATATTCCTAAGGTAAATCAAAATCTTTTCATATGACAGGTGTTGAAAATTCTATAGCTTAGTTGTAGTCTTGCTGTGATGCTCTACTCATTTATTGGATTCTTTGCAGGTTGAGGAGACTGTTATCTCTGCTTTAGAAAGGGCACTTGGTGCCTTGAATTCCCACCTTGCTTCAAATACTTATCTAGTGGGGCATTCTGTGACACTTGCAGATATCATAATGACATGCAATTTATATCTTGGGTTTACTCGTCTTATGACCAAGGCATTTACTACTAAGTTCCCTCATGTCGAGAGGTACTTTTGGACCATGGTTAAAACCAAATTTCCGTAAAGTATTAGGTGAAGTGAAGCAGGCAGAATCAGTTCTGCCTCTCGAGTCATCTAAGAAGCCCGTTCAGCCCAAAGATTCCTCTAAGCAGAAGGAGCCAAAGAAAGAGGCCAAGAAAGAGTCTGTGAAACCTAAAGTGGTGGAGCCTGCTGAAGACGACGAGGAGGCTCCCAAGCCCAAGGCGAAGAATCCCCTTGACCTGCTGCCTGCTAGTAAGATGATATTGGATGAATGGAAGAGGCTATATTCAAATACCAAGACCAATTTCCGGGAAGTTGCAATAAAAGGTAATTTTTACAATTGTGATACTTCTGGGTCAAAATTTTATGTAGTTTCAAAATCGAACTAGTGTCCTTAATGGTTGAAATTGTTTACTCTTAGGTTTCTGATGCTTACAGCCTATTTTACTGATGAAATATCATATTTGTCCATGCATAACCCTTAGAAAGCCATTATGTCTTCTGGCTGTTTAACTGACATCCAGGAGATATCTTTGATGCCACTTAGAATTGACCAGAAATAAATATGAATCTGCATGCAATTTTTGTGTCCTGTCTCTTCTGATAGAAAAGAATGGAAAACCTAATTTCTTGGGAAAGCAACCAATTCTTCCTCTTGTCCTACCCTGAAATGTGAAGTCAAGTTACTGGGATGTCATTGGACTCTCAGAATAAGCTGAATGCATGGCTTTTGTTAAAATGAAGGTTTGAAAAATTACCTGATACTGAGACATTACTTATACTTCCAATATGACTGAGACGAAAGAGCTAATATCAACCAGTATTTCCGATTATGTTGCCAAAAACCTATGGCCGATATTGATACCCGTATTTCAAACCTTGTTAAAACTGTACAATATCTTTGCGTATGTTTTATGAAAACTGTAACTATTATCTTGGCTCAGTTAGAAACACTCAATACAGTGTTCATAGTTGAATTGCTTAATCATTACATTTATTCATTTGAGTCCCTCCTATTGCTAATGAAATATCAGTATTTATCCATGAAAGGCACAATAAATATTCCAGCAACCCTTTGGAACGTGGTGGATGCTGTTTTGGCTGTTCTTTGTCATCATTTTGGTTTTAATTGTTTGAACTTTCGATATGTGACAGTGATAAAAGGAATTTTGCATTTTGCTAGAAATATCTGTGAGTTTATACAAAATTGTTCATAAATAAATCTGAATCTATTGCAGTTTAGCCCTCTTTTCAGTTTGGGGGAGAAAGAAAGTGACTGTCATAGATTTCTAGAAGCAACCAATTCATTTTCCTTTTCCCCTGAGTAGTTAATTGGATATCATTGGACACAAAATGAGATGTAGAATATGTAGCTTTTATTTTGCAGTATAATGTATGGTGTGGCAGATGTGAAGAAGAAAAAAAGCAGCTGCAGAATACATGGCTTTTGCTTCCACTCTGCTGCATATAAGACGGATGCTGCCGCCATCATCCCCACCCACACCCAACCAATACCCCTGGGAAGAACGAAAACCCAAAAAATTCAGTTAATTATTTCTGTACAGTAGCCAACATTTCAGTTTTTAGAATTTGGTTAATCCTTTTAGCCCAGTCTTGTCGGAGAGTCTGTGATGCACAGTATCAATAATGGGAACCTTTATGAACACATGTTGAATTCTTGTGGGTTCGTCCCCCACAAACCAGCAAGTATCAGATTAAAAATCAACAACCACATACAGACTGTATGCTTGGTAGATTTTGTCTCAGGTTGTGGTTTGGTCAAAATGGATTTTCAGATCGGTTCATCTAATCAATTCAATAGTGTAATGAGTTAATAGTTCCATGTTTAAAATCTGAGACCACTTTTATACACTCCTGTTTGTGTATTGGGAAAAATTCTCCATTATGTATCCAGCTGATTTGGAAGGTGATGGGCTTGACTTGGTGCAAGTGACTAAGTGTCAAGTTGATAAAGCGGTGTTTTGGAGATTCATAGATATCCTCTAAAGGACCATATGAGGAAGGGTGATCTTAAGAGATTTGATACTATCTCCGAACAAGAAAGGATCAAGAGGATTCGAGGATCGTCATATAACCAAGATATATGATAAGATCCCAAGATCCCTTTTAAATCTCCATACAAAGAAGAGGATAATGGTGATTACTTGCCACACAAAGTGCTTCCACTATAAATAAAGTCTCAAGGAGAAGATAATACACACCAACGACTATAATTGTGAATATTAAATCTTAAATTTATCTTTCTTCTCTGTTCTTGTCATTGGAGTAAGATATCTTTGGGCCACGACCTTTCTTCTGAGTATGTAGCTTTCTGTCTGTATTTACTTTTTTACGTGCTCTTGTTTTTTTTTTCTTTAAGTAGTCTAGAAGCAGCATAGATCTTCGTTCTCTCTTTGTCCTTACGGCTCTAATGTGGAGGTTGCGTACGTGCCTCTGCAATTATCACTGAGTCTGTTGGAGAAAGACAAGTTATGCCCCGTAAGGAACAAATATTGGCGATATAGTGTTTATAGTTTGTTCATCAATGTCCTGTGATGACATTCCATTTGTTGGCCCATATGAATTTAGTTATGCATCGGCAAGTTTGCATTTTGATGGCCAAAGTTAGCGATTGTAGTTTCAAACGGTTTTAGCATAGTGGCCACCTACTACGGGATTACCTCTAGTATTTATTTCTACTGCCGATCCAATGATCCAACATTTCTTTGAGATTCTTATCCCCTTGGACCACAAAGTGATTGGCCCACTCATAGAATAAAGTGGTGGCCAAAGTATCAGCTATAGGCAGTGGCAGATGCAGAATTTTTTTTCAGTGTAGATGTAATGAAATTAGATTGAATTTTACACACTTGCATTGCATATGAGAGAAAGATTGATCAGAATTTAAACTGAAGATTTGAATCAGTATTTTAACTATCAGTTGTGGACAATGAAAATAAAGATATGGATCAGAATTTAAACCGTTAGTTGTGGACAATGAAATATATTTTCCCACATAGATGTGGATATAATTTGATAAAATCTTTGAAATTTAGGTAAGTAAAAAAAAACAGTTATTTTCTTTTAAGTTAATAAATATGATTCTTAACCTCACTTAATAATAATTGAAAATTTTAGGATCTTTAAATGTTAAATATGTCTTAATTGTTTTATATAATAGGAACCAAAATATAATTTAGATTAATACTATCTATATCTATTACAAACTTTAGATTTTGGATATTTTTTGTTAAAATTTGTATTTTTTACCTAAATTACTAAAAACTATCAATTGGCATCATTTAAAA
>JAVJIF010034147.1:0-61905 GCA_038442645.1 Agave tequilana
TCACAAAAGGAGGCATAGAAAGTACTCAAAGAAGCGCATGACGGCTTGTGTGGAGCACATCAGCCTAGTCTGAAGCTTGGAGATCGACTCAGAAGACCGAGATATTATTGGCCTAAGATGATCCCGGACGCCATCACTTGCGCTAAACGATGTCACGCCTGTCAAGTCCATGGTGACTTCATCCATCAAGCACCAGGATATCTTCGCTCTACAACCTCAACCTGGCCATTTGAGATGTGGAGGATGAACGTGGTTGGTTCTATCAGCCCACCTTCATCCAAAGGATATCGGTTTATCTTAGCTATAACCGACTATTTCTCTAAATGGGCTGAAACTATTCCCTTGAGGGAGGTAAAGCATCTGACGAGGTCAAATTCGCTAAACATTACGTCATTTACCGCTTTGGTGTACCATGACGGATTGTTTCATGTAATGGGCCCCAGTTCGTCAGCCAGGCTTTTCAAAGATTCTGCAACAAGTTCAGGATCCAGAGCGTGTCTTCAACGGCATATTATCCAGCCGCTGACGGTCTCGCAGAAGCTCTCAACAAGACTATTAGAAAACTTTTCAAGTAATTCGTCTCAAAAAGCCAACGTGACTGGGACGACAAGTTAGGTGAATGCTTATGGGCCTATCGCACGGCGGTTCGAACCCTAACAAAAGCCACACCATTCTCTTTGGTATATGGGTGTGAAGTTGTACTCCCATTAGAAATTCAAATCCCATCTCTACGCGTTGCCTTGACGGCAGAGATGACAAATGAGGAGAAGTATCGACTACGTCTCCAAGAGCTGGAGGCTTTGGATGACAAACGCCTGCAAGCTCAACAGCAAATCGAGCTCTATCAAGCTCGAATTACCAGAGCCTTCAACAAGAAAGTTAAGGAGCAGACTTTCAAGAAAGGTAACATTGTCTTAACTGTCAGAAGACTTATGGTAATGACGCATAAAACCAAAGAAAAATTCCAGCCCAAATGGGAAGGACCATTTGTAGTAAAGTCGGTCTACTCAAATGGAGCATATTGCCTTATAATCTCATACGGTGATACGATTATGATGCCAATTAACAGCAAGTTCTTGAAGAAATAATATCTCTGATAGCATTTTTCTCCTGATCAGGTTAATACTACACCTTTGATCGAAACTCCAGATTCAAGAAAAGCTTCTTTCCTCCACTGGATCACATCACGGTCGATTGTGTCAAGCTGATCAAGCGCTGGTTACATCATGATGCATGATATAAAATTTGAAGAAGAAAAAAATGCAAAACTTCAGTTTTAGCTTAATTACTCTTCTATTGATATCCGACGCCTCCTACGGCTAAGGATAGAGGAAAAATGTTGGCTTTTAGGTCCAATATAAGTCTTCAACAACTCATCATGCTGAGGGGAATAACATGGCTAACCCAACTCAAACGGTAATTGGTAAAGGCACACCAAATTCATTGATAGCTAAGGGTTTGCTAGAAATCCTAAGGGACTTGGTCCCATCCTCTCCTCCAAAATTCCCTACCAATTCTCACCCACAGAATGGTAGGACCACAAAAACACCTGTGTTCATTTCTCCAACAAAATGAGTTAGGACTTATCACATTAACAGAAACCTCCGACAAGCCGAACTTCCCGATCCCCAGTGAATTCTGTCAAGTTAATATTAAATTTCTAACAACAAAACTCATTAGAAAGCCTCACTGTTAGGTTAATACTACACCTCTAAAGGCAAATCTCCCTTGTCCCAGGAAATCAACGATTATTACGTTAATATTAAACCTCTGACAATTCATTTAACTTTCCACCCAAGATCTACCAATTCTCTTTCATAGAGTGGTAGGTCCATAATTGCAATCATTGCTGTGTTAACACTTCACCTCTGACAATAAAAAAATTCAATACTCCCCAATGAGTACAAACTTCATTTGTCTCTCCTCTATATGGAGTCACAAGTCTTCGAAATTGCTCCTATCGCAAACTCATTCTTGTCAAGTTAAAATTAAACCTCTGACATTTCAAATTCCACTCGTCAATTCTCATCAATAGAATGACAAGTCCTCAAAATTGCTCCTATCGCAAACCAATCCTTATCAAGTTAACATTACACCTCTGACAAATTACTGTTAAGTTTAACACCACACCTCTAACAGTAATTAAGTTGTTGTCAAGTTCAATATTAAACCTCTGATAGGCATTTTTCCACAAGCTTTCATATCGAAGCTGAGATGAGCGATGCTAAGTTTAACATCACACCTCTAACATCCAGTTCACTATTAAGTTTAAACAATGCACCTATGATAATGACTTTCCCTCGAACTTTCATATCGAAGTCGAGATGACTAATGCTAAGTTCAACATTACACCTCTAGTATTACTTTCACTGTCAAGTTTAACACTACACCTATGACAATGATGTTTTCAGTTTTCCCAAATGAAGCTGAAATTCCTGTGGAGCTTAGTTAACATCAAACCTCTAGTTCACATTCTTATCAAATTGATACCACACCTCAGATAAGACCTAATTCAACTCGTTAAGCTAATACCACTCCTCTAACGGTAAAGATTCTTCTAATCCCCAATGGATTTAGATTCACTTGTCATTCTCATCTATATATTGGTAAGTCCACAGTAACCATTCCACTCCTGTCAAGTTAATATCACACCTGTGACAGTAATTTAAAATTTCTTCACTCCTATTTGTCTGATTTTCAATGCAAAAAGGAATTCAAGACATATAAGAAGACAGGAAAAAGTGTTACTTTTATTGATATTTAAACAGATGAAAGTAATATAAGACGCTCTCTTATATAATAAGATTGAGTGTTATAATAAAGGAGTACAAAGAAGTTCCTCTCACTCAGTGAAAGGTTGCACTCACTCCTCAAGACATCTATACCGCTCTAGATACAAGATGTTTGGAAGAGCGCCGAAGAGAGACCCCTCTTCTTCTTCTACTGGATCATATCACAGTTGATCAATGTTGAGCCGATCGAGCACTGGTCACATCATGATGCATGATATAAACATTGAAGAAGCTCATCGCTAACCGAGAACAATGGCGTTTCTCAAGGTTGAAATGCAGAGGAGCATTCTGATTCCACCCGACCAACTGGTGTGGACCGTAATCCTTCGCTTAATGAGTATCTCCACCACCAGAAAGTCATCTAATGAGCACGAATTTTTCGTCGATGTCACTTCTGGGGGTAAGATTGGTGAAGGGAGGATCCGAGACCTTACTGGTGACATCCTCTTTCCTGTGGCTGTCACGTCCCACTGTTCAAAATAGAGTACATGACATGATCGGCAACCTGTACACGTCAGGTAGAACGTCCCAACGTATACACGTTAAGCCTACTGTAGATCTGTACAAGTTTTCGCATAAGATAAGAACACTGCTGATATATTACATGTAACAAGTGTACATAACACAGTTAAGACAGTACCAAATTTAGTACATCTGAGTCCATCAACATAATTATACAATAACTAAAACAGAAAAGCATATGTACAATTATGAAACATACTGAAACTCAAAAGAGACGGCAGACGCACGAACTGTCCTACAGCTGCTCAGCCAAACCGTCTAGGTACTCCGCGTCCTCCTCTGATGGTATAACCACAGACTCTATAGTGGCCTTCAAGGACACCATACCTACTGTGACCATGACAAACCTGCGGCATTGCTGGTGCGTCATATCCAATAAGGTCTTGACGGATATCTCGAGAACTTGAGCAGGCTGGCTGGGCCAAATAGTCTCCCATGTACCAAGCTTGCCCATGAACAGGAGCAGTCTTCTGAAGCGCGAAGGCCAGATTACGATCAGCGCCACCGACGTGCCCAAAGTGGCACTTCTTAGACAAGAGGCTGGAAGAGTATCGCACTGCAATGAAGATGATACCTAGTCAGAAATCTAAAAGAAAAGGGCTAAGTGTTTGAAATTCAAACGCGGGAGTGAATCCAGACGCGAAAATCAGCAAAATCTGCGTCTAGACAAAAAAATGCGAGGCTTGCATGAATCCCGCATTTCAAAGTCCATAACTTAGAAATTTTTCTAAGTGTCGGACTCAGATGCGAGAATTAGTGAAACCCGCGCCTGATCTTAAAAGACGCGAGGATCACATGAAGTCTGTGTCTGAGCCTTCCACACTTAAAAAAATTCTGAGTATTGAGTTTAAAACGCAGAGCGCAATGAGGCCCGTGTTCAACAAACAGAGACGGACTCAAATTAATGAAGTGAAGGCGCGGAGGTCGTCAAACCCGCATCTTGCTTACCAAATTCAAAAGTCGCGTCAGAAAATCAAACACGGGCACGAACCTTGCGTTGGCGGTTCACATTCAAAAGAGACTTAAGAGTTAAGAGAACTCTTTAAGCCTCTTCAATGGCAGAAACCAGATCAGATGGTTTTACTACTTAAAATGGGGGCCTCCTGCGTGGAAAGACCGCCTATTTGAATCTCCGGAGCGACAACGCTCGAGGACGAGGAAGCAGGTTTGGTCTTCGGTGCCATTTTGACCGTGAAATCGGTGTTGAAGACGATGAAATAGAAAAAGGTTTAAGTTTTTCTTAACCCTCGATATAAAACTCGGCGAAGAAGAAGAAGAGTCTAATGATAACTCTTGAAAGACTGTTGTCTTTTATAGGCACAGTGATCCGCAGAGATATGTGATGCGTGTCTTGAGGCCTAATCCTCGCCCGACGCGTGGCATGCTTCTTAAATGGACGCGAATTTTGCGCGTTAAAGGAAGGATGTCCCCTCTACTACTCCGCCGGACACGTGGCAACGCGCCCAGAACGTGAGACTCGCGTTTAATAAAGTTGTGTCCCTCCAAAGTCCGCGTCACTTCAGTAAGGCCAAAGCTGCGTCTAGTAAACAGAATAAAGCTACATCTTCACTTCAAAGCTGCGTCCCTCCAGAGGCCACATTTCTTCAGCAGAGTAATAGATGTGTCCCTACTCTGAGTGAGGACTACGTCTCTAGAGTAACATGACCTTTGAGTCTACAAGACTTGCATTCAGTCTTTACTTCTGCAATCAGTTCAACAGTACACTGGCACAAGCAGACGACTATTTACCCCTGGTTCAACAGTACACCAACAAACAACTCAGAGCACTGAGGAGGTCGGGACTGCGTATCTAGACACTCACCACGATCATCTCTGATGGCTTTAAAGGGTTTTAAAGTACACTCACGAAGACCGCATTCCATATAGGATCAAGCTCAGGGCATCCCAAATGATTGTCAGCCCAATCATGAGGAGTATTAATCCAACCAAGATTCAAAGTATTTTGAAATCCGTCTCAGTCAACCGTGGAATATCGAAAACTTTGGAGGGGGTTCTTTAGACTGTCCAAAAATCACTGATGATAAGTCATCAAAAAACAGAGTCAAAACTCCAGACGCAGGGCTAATTATAGCCACTCGTACAATGCCAAGGCGCAGGGCATGGAGCCTGCGCCTCAACATCAGTACAGTACCAAGACGCGATGGTTGAAACCCGCGTCCCAGCTGCTCCGTAATAACCTGGACGCGAGAGCCTGAAGCCCGTGCCCTTACATCAGTGCAGTCTCAAGACGCAGAGCCTGAAGTCCGCATCTGGTAGAGTTCAAAACTCGCGTCCAGTAAGGTTCGAAGTCGACGACAAAACGAGAGGCTCAAAGTCCGCATCTTAGTTATAACTGCCCTCATTACAGGGTCAATTACTGCCCACGAAATGAGGGAGTTAACCCCCATTATGGAGTATTTTTAGGGGACACTTTTACCCCCTAAAATCTCTATAAATAGCTCAGTTTGCTATGAAAGAGGGGTCAGAAAATTTTGGTTAGAAGAACTTCGGTTGTAAGTCTTAGAAGGACCAGAATCTCCAGCTAAAAGAAAGAGAGAGTTCACCTCTTCTAACAACTTACTGCGTAGAAGTTGGTCTTGCCTACAGTCTCTTTGAGATTCTTATTGGACAGAAGCTGTGTTACTTCGTTCACCATCCAAAGAGTAGATTCCCAAGAGGTCTTGATGTTTACCCGGTCAACGAAAAACAAGATTCCCTTTCCATCGCCACATCAAGACCCAACACTAAACAAAGGGGAGATTTGATGTTGAATATCTTCCCTCTCTTGTAATCGGATTATTGATCCGCTGTAATTTTCTTTATAATCAAATAAAGAATTTACACGTACCTTCAATTTTCCCACCAAACAGTTGATATATCAATAATCAATACATATAAGACATTATAAAAGAAATAAATTATTATCTAGACATCATTTAAAAACATCATTGAAATACCACAATGATTATAGAATAAAATAAAATGATCTCTCAAGTAAAAAATAATAATTATCATCCAAATAAGTAACTATATCGGCCGATGTATTAGATATTTCATCTCGGATATCAGCCGATATATCAGTCATGTGGCGATATATCGGCCTATATCGGTCCAAAACGATGTAACGGTAAATTTTTGCACTTATCATATCATTTTAAATAAAATATCGGTATATCAGCAGATATACCGGTATATCGACCGATATTTGAAACAATGGTCCCATGTAGTTCTTCTTTCTTCTTCATCTCTCTCTAAAAGAGAACCCATCATATCTCTTCTCTCCCCCTCACAACCCATGAACCCATCAAGGATCAAGGGAAGCTCCCCTCTCTCTTCCCCTCCCCCCGTCCCTCCCTCTCCCCCTCTCATGAACCGATCACATCTCTTCTCCTCTCCCCCCAACTCAATAAGGATCAAGTGCATCTCTCTCCCCCTTCGTGCCCATCATATCTCTCCTCTCTCTTCCCATGAATCCAACAAGGATCAAGCTCATTTCTCTTCTGTCTCCCCCAATAAACCCATTACATCTTTCCTCTCTCTCTCTCTCTCTCTCGTGAACCCACTAAGGATCAAGTGCATTTCTTCTCTCTCTCTCTCTCTCTCTCTCTCTCTCTCTCTCTCTCTCTCTCTCTATCTCTCTCTCTCCTCCCAATGAACCTATCACTTCTCTCCTCTCTTTCCCCAATGAACTCAGTAAGGATCAAGGGCATCTCTTCTCTCTCTCCCCAATAGATCATAAATCTCTCCTCTCTCTCCCCAATGGACCCATCACATCTCTCCTCTCTCCCCCTATTAACCCAACAAGGATCAATGACATCTCTTCTCTCTCTTTTTTTCCCCAATAGACCGATCACATCTCTCCTCTCTCCCCCCATCTCTTGTGTTGTCTCAGCATCCCGCCTCCATCATCAATGGCACCAAAAGCCGTTGCCTTCCCCCTAACACCCCCCTCGTGCCCACCAAATGCCTCTTCTCAACGAGCTCCAATTAGTGTTCAAAGACATTTTTGGGCTTCCTCTATTTTCCTAACAGTGAATGCTTTTATTGAATTGGTTGAAGAGTTAATAAAGAGAGGGGGTAGATTAGTTAATAAAGAGAGGGGTCGAGGGGGGAGAGAGGGAAAGCAAATGATGATGTCAGAGTGATCGCGACGATAGTGAGAACGGAGTGAGTTTGGTTTACAGAGATGGGTTGGGTCAAGAAAGAAGAAGACTATTATTATTTTAAAAAAAAGTTGAAAAATGATTAATTAACTGAGTGGGTTGGAATCGCGGTGGCGGGGGAATTAGTAATAGAAAAACATCATGAGGGAAAGTGATAAAACGTGAAAAGTTGAGGGGGTTCGAGTAATTACCCCTAAATCAAATTATATCCAAGAAATTATATGAAATCAACATAGCACATCAAGAAAATGAAAAGAAGAGAGATTACCATATCAGAAGAGATTAGTAAATAAACTAAAAAATTGGATACTAATTCATCCAATGGGGGAAATTATATTAATGCAAAGATATCACTTACGTTAACTGGGAATTTATTTGAAAACATAAGCGAAATTTTTTATATCAAATTCACAGAGGAATTTTCCTGCGTTAACAAATGGAGTGAGCCACCTAGCCGAGCCCGGTTCATCATCTTTGACTCGAGTCGGGTTCACCATCTTCTTTTATACCCGACCCGATGTTTTTATCAGATCTGTTTTTGCGGCACGGAATAAAATAAACGGGTCGGGTTATCAGGTATATTACTCTCTGCTCTGTGCCACTTTAGAGAATTAGGGTTTTTTTTTTTTTAACCTTTCAAGCAGCGCCGTTTCTGATTTTAGGTCTTATTTTGGGCTCATTAGATCTTAGATCCCAAGCTTCCCAATGGCGGCGCTGGTGAGTTCCCTCAACAGTTTATCGGTTGCTCGTATTTTTATCATTCAAAATTCTCATTATTGTTGAAGTTGCAATGTAATGTGTTGCTTTCCCTGATGCTTGATGACCAGATTAGGGTTTCTATTAGGGAAAAGACAAGTTTATTTTGCTGATGAGGCCATGCTCTAATGTTTGTATAGTGAATACTAAATTCAAGATTTTCAGTGGGATTATAGATTTGCTGTTTAGTTTCCGATTATTCTCAAGTTATTTTATTTTTCATAATCTAAATGATTTGACCTATTGTTCTTGAATATTTATGTTCTCTCTTATGAATTGTTCACTATTAACTAATAACTCATTTATTTGCATGCATAGTTGGGTAGTTTCTAGTTTGTGTTATTTTTTGCTCAACATCTTTGTTTTGTTCATGCACTAATCTTCAGAATTTTTTTTTTTTTTTTTTGTGTTCACCCCTCCCATTTTCCCTCTTTTGAAGGGCTTATTTTTGAACTTCTCATTGGTAATTATGAATTTTGTTGAATTTATTCTTTTTTTGGTTGAATGAAGTACAAGCCAACTTGACTACATGTGGGCCCTCAATCAAATAATACCAAGTTACCAATCTCAGCCATCAAACCTGAATCAGATCCAGAGCCCACACGATAATTAACTTCCTTACAAATAGGATCACATTTAGCTCTCTGCAATCCAATAGCTAAGATTTTGGAGATGAGCATGTTCAGACTAGCAACTTGGGCAGAACTGTGTGTTACATGCATGCCTAGTAACTTAGTAAGAATTCTGAAATCCAGGTAGGGCATGTGCCCTACCTGGGTTCTACTTGGCTCCACCTTGGTTGAAAGCTTATTTTTCATACCACAAATAACTAAATATGGTGTTTGCTCAACATGAAGATGTGAAAATGTTAAAGTGGAAATTGGAAAGCAAAATTTTTTTATATATCAATTTATCAATTTATGAGTTAGTTGGTTAAATTTTAATTGTTAAGCTCATATTTTGCATATTCGCATACAAGTTTATTAAATTTATGTGTCCTCATATCAGCTTTCAGCTTTTGGAGCACTCAATACTTCTACATGTTTGGGCTCTTGAGATTGTCATCTTTCTAACTCTAGTTCTTTTTTTTTGTTTAAAACATTTAGCTCTGGGATATTATGCAAATTGACCCCAACAGATAATACACATAAATTTTGCTTTATATGTTCATACCTAATGGTCAGCGCAAGCTTGGCAGAAATACGCAGAGACTAATTAGTCCAGTGGAATACATGACACACATTGCCCATTTAGATGGATTTATTGAATTTGATAAGATTTTGATGAGGTAGCTGTCTAATTATTCATATACTCATCTTAATATCTTTGTCGTTAGCTAATAAGAGCACATGATCTTCACTTGGCACTTGGAGATTTCAAACGTCACGTATTTCATAGATATGCTGTTTCGACTGTCTTATACAAGAGACTGACTTAATATTTTTTTTCTTCTCTAATTAACTATTATGAAAGTTCATTAAATATGGATTTTTTTTTTCCATTATAGATCTTGAACGCGGGAAAGACAAATAAGAATGCCATGAAAACACTTATTGCAGCTGAATACAGTAGCGTTCAAGTTGAACTGGCTAAGAATTTTGAAGCGGGAATGTTATATAAGACGCCTGAGTTTCGCCAGATGAATCCAATAGGGAAGGTATGTAATAGCTTTCCATGCAGTGAGGAAGTTGACTGGATATCCTTCATGTCTTTCAAACCTTAAATCTCTGGCTAAAATGGTCTGGCCATGCAGGTTCCCGTTCTAGAAACTCCTGATGGTCCTATTTTTGAGAGTAATGCAATAGCTCGCTATGGTATGATAATTCTTTTTTTCTTGTTTGTTGGTCATCTCCTTGTTGATGTCTGATGAGTCAAATTAAGTTGAATTGTGATGTTCCTTGTGTCAGTTACACGTTTGAAGGCTGACAATCCTCTATATGGTTCTACCCTTATAGAATATGTAAGTTCTTTATCCTTGTAATTATTATTTAATTTGAGACATGTGTTCATTATCCTAATACTTGTTCGTAGGCTCGTATTGAGCAATGGATTGACTTTGCAACATTAGAGGTTGACGCGAACCTTATGCAATGGCTTAGACCTAGAATGGGATTTGCCCCTCATATTCCTAAGGTAAATCAAAATCTTTTCATATGACAGGTGTTGAAAATTCTATAGCTTAGTTGTAGTCTTGCTGTGATGCTCTACTCATTTATTGGATTCTTTGCAGGTTGAGGAGACTGTTATCTCTGCTTTAGAAAGGGCACTTGGTGCCTTGAATTCCCACCTTGCTTCAAATACTTATCTAGTGGGGCATTCTGTGACACTTGCAGATATCATAATGACATGCAATTTATATCTTGGGTTTACTCGTCTTATGACCAAGGCATTTACTACTAAGTTCCCTCATGTCGAGAGGTACTTTTGGACCATGGTTAACCAACCAAATTTCCGTAAAGTATTAGGTGAAGTGAAGCAGGCAGAATCAGTTCTGCCTCTCGAGTCATCTAAGAAGCCCGTTCAGCCCAAAGAATCCTCTAAGCAGAAGGAGCCAAAGAAAGAGGCCAAGAAAGAGTCTGTGAAACCTAAAGTGGTGGAGCCTGCTGAAGATGACGAGGAGGCTCCCAAGCCCAAGGCGAAGAATCCCCTTGACCTGCTGCCTGCTAGTAAGATGATATTGGATGAATGGAAGAGGCTATATTCAAATACCAAGACCAATTTCCGGGAAGTTGCAATAAAAGGTAATTTTTACAATTGTGATACTTCTGGGTCAAAATTTTATGTAGTTTCAAAATCGAACTAGTGTCCTTAATGGTTGAAATTGTTTACTCTTTAGGTTTCTGATGCTTACAGCCTTATTTTACTGATGAAATATCATATTTGTCCATGCATAACCCTTAGAAAGCCATTATGTCTTCTGGCTGTTTAACTGACATCCAGGAGATATCTTTGATGCCACTTAGAATTGACCAGAAATAAATATGAATCTGCATGCAATTTTTGTGTCCTGTCTCTTCTGATAGAAAAGAATGGAAAACCTAATTTCTTGGGAAAGCAACCAATTCTTCCTCTTGTCCTACCCTGAAATGTGAAGTCAAGTTACTGGGATGTCATTGGACTCTCAGAATAAGCTGAATGCATGGCTTTTGTTAAAATGAAGGTTTGAAAAATTACCTGATACTGAGACATTACTTATACTTCCAATATGACTGAGACGAAAGAGCTAATATCAACCAGTATTTCCGATTATGTTGCCAAAAACCTATGGCCGATATTGATACCCGTATTTCAAACCTTGTTAAAACTGTACAATATCTTTGCGTATGTTTTATGAAAACTGTAACTATTATCTTGGCTCAGTTAGAAACACTCAATACAGTGTTCATAGTTGAATTGCTTAATCATTACATTTATTCATTTTGAGTCCCTCCTATTGCTAATGAAATATCAGTATTTATCCATGAAAGGCACACAATAAATATTCCAGCAACCCTTTGGAACGTGGTGGATGCTGTTTTGGCTGTTTCTTTGTCATCATTTTGGTTTTAATTGTTTGAACTTTCGATATGTGACAGTGATAAAAGGAATTTTGCATTTTGCTAGAAATATCTGAGAGTTTATACAAAATTGTTCATAAATAAATCTGAATCTATTGCAGTTTAGCCCTCTTTTCAGTTTGGGGGAGAAAGAAAGTGACTGTCATAGATTTCTAGAAGCAACCAATTCATTTTCCCTTTTCCCCTGAGTAGTTAATTGGATATCATTGGACACAAAATGAGATGTAGAATATGTAGCTTTTTTATTTTGCAGTATAATGTATGGTGTGGCAGATGTGAAGAAGAAAAAAAGCAGCTGCAGAATACATGGCTTTTGCTTCCACTCTGCTGCATATAAGACGGATGCTGCCGCCATCATCCCCACCCACACCCAACCAATACCCCTGGGAAGAACGAAAACCCAAAAATTCAGTTAATTATTTCTGTACAGTAGCCAACATTTCAGTTTTTAGAATTTGGTTAATCCTTTTAGCCCAGTCTTGTCGGAGAGTCTGTGATGCACAGTATCAATAATGGGACAACCTTTATGAACACATGTTGAATTCTTGTTGGGTACGTCCCCCACAAACCAGCAAGTATCAGATTAAAAATCAACAACCACATACAGACTGTATGCTTGGTAGATTTTGTCTCAGGTTGTGGTTTGGTCAAAATGGATTTTCAGATCGGTTCATCTAATCAATTCAATAGTGTAATGAGTTAATAGTTCCATGTTTTAAAATCTGAGACCACCTTTTATACACTCCTGTTTGTGTATTGGGAAAATTCTCCATTATGTTATCCAGCTGATTTGGAAGGTGATGGGCTTGACTTGGTGCAAGTGACTAAGTGTCAAGTTGATAAAGCGGTGTTTTGGAGATTCATAGATATCCTCTAAAGGACTCCATATGAGGAAGGGTGATCTTAAGAGATTTGATACTATCTCCGAACAAGAAAGGATCAAGAGGATTCGAGGATCATCATATAACCAAGATATATGATAAGATCCCAAGATCCCTTTTAAATCTCCATACAAAGAAGAGGATAATGGTGATTACTTGCCACACAAAGTGCTACCACTATAAATAAAGTCTCAAGGAGAAGATAATACACACCAACGACTATAATTGTGAATATTAAATCTTAAATTTATCTTTCTTCTCTGTTCTTGTCATTTGGAGTAAGATATCTTTGGGCCACGACCTTTCTTCTGAGTATGTAGCTTTCTGTCTGTATTTACTTTTTTACGTGCTCTTGTTTTTTTTTCCCTTTAAGTAGTCTAGAAGCAGCATAGATCTTCGTTCTCTCTTTGTCCTTAACGGCTCTAATGTGGAGGTTGCGTACGTGCCTCTACAATTATCACTGAGTCTGTTGGAGAAAGACAAGTTATGCCCCGTAAGGAACAAATATTGGCGATATAGTGTTTATAGTTTGTTCATCAATGTCCTGTGATGACATTCCATTTGTTGGCCCATATGAATTTAGTTATGCATCGGCAAGTTTGTCATTTTGATGGCCAAAGTTAGCGATTGTAGTTTCAAACGGTTTTAGCATAGTGGCCACCTACTACGGGATTACCTCTAGTATTTATTTCTACTGCCGATCCAATGATCCAACATTTCTTTGAGATTCTTATCCCCTTGGACCACAAAGTGATTGGCCCACTCATAGAATAAAGTGGTGGCCAAAGTATCAGCTATAGGCAGTGGCAGATGCAGAAATTTTTTTTCAGTGTAGATGTAATGAAATTAGATTGAATTTTACACACTTGCATTGCATATGAGAGAAAGATTGATCAGAATTTAAACTGAAGATTTGAATCAGTATTTTAACTATCAGTTGTGGACAATGAAAATAAAGATATGGATCAGAATTTAAACCATTAGTTGTGGACAATGAAATATATTTTCCCACATAGATGTGGATATAAATTTGATAAAATCTTTGAAATTTAGGTAAGTAAAAAAGAACAGTTATTTTCTTTTAAGTTAATAAATATGATTCTTAACCTCACTTAATAATAATTGAAAAATTTAGGATCTTTAAATTGTTAAATATGTCTTAATTGTCTTTATTATAATAGGAACCAAAATATAATTTAGATTTATTACTATCTATATCTATTACAAACTTTAGATTTTGGATATTTTTTGTTAAAATTTTGTATTTTTTACCTAAATTACTAAAAACTATCAATTGGCATCATTTAAAATTGTTTTGTATGGTAATGAAAAATAATAAGAAGAAGAAATAAAACAGTGGTGCTAAGATTTAACCTTGGACTTACACAAATTTTTTTTACCAATCTTACCACTTAGCTATTCAAACATGTTATTTTCATGAACATAATATATTTAAACTAACATATTACTATATAAAATGTTAACAATCAATATGAACTTTCTTTTTCTGTAAATTTCAGTGTAGGCCTCCACCCACACTCAGCATCATGTAGGTCCGCCCCTGGCTGTAGGGGCTGATTTTTTCTTTGATGACCATGGGGTTGTCAGCTTCCAGTTAAGCAAATATATCTAGATGCGCTCATCAACGATTGCGGACTTACTAGCCACCTGTCAAGTTATAGGTCTGGATAAGCAGTCACTAGAATCATCTTTAAGCTTTTCTCTCAATTAGAATGATGACTTCTAATTAGGTGGGAGGGGTGCCTATTGAGTGTGTCAAAATGTTGTGCCTGTCTATGAGTAGCCCTTCCAGAAGAACCAATCTCCATGCTAGAGTTATTTATGACAGAGAGAGTGAAGATCTACGCTATAATTTAATTGCGAAAAAGAAGAATCAGAAAACACGCAAAAAGTAAAATACTCCATGATAAAAGACTTCTTTAAAACTACATATTTAGAAGAAAGAAGGTTGTGGCCCAAACTACATCTTATTTCTGCACGGAGATGAAAGATTGATGTGGACATCCAGTCAAGATGAAAGAGCCGAAGAGACGGATCCAAGAAGTCCCAATTCGAGTTGAAGAAATAATCGAGTTTTGGATATTTTTCTCTTTCTTTATTTTTTAATTTTTTAGTTTCTTTATTTTGATTTTTTTTTAGTTTCTAAAATTTGGATTGTAATTCTGTTTTGATTAGGAGTTTGAGATTTAGTTGGATTCAAATCTTGTAAAAACCTATATAAGGCCCTCTTTTATTAACAATAAGCGATGATGAATTTTGAGAAAATTATTTTGTGTGAGATTTTTTTTTATCTCAAATTGTTCTCTGTCCCTTGAAGCAACCCAAAAAAACTCCATCTCCCCTCCTATCCTCTCAACCCAACAGCACCCAACACCCTTCTCTACGTCAGCCACCTCCTCAGTCTTGTACACGACCTCCGCCAGCTCTCTCGACTCGCCTCTCATCAACGTCGACGTCATCAGCAGACGAAGCCATCACAACCACAACCACCACAATCTCGTCTTTCTCCTTAAGTTTGTGATTCTCAGTAAGTAACTCTTCTTAACACGTTCTATTTATTTGTGGGTTCGATTTCCGTCTCTACTATTTTATCGATTATATTTGTTATCATTGATATCGTGAGTTGTGATATTTTGTTCACTTTGAGTCTACTAGTCCTCTGTATTGATTTTACAAGTTTTGTCATCATAACAAGTATCTGCATCACTTTATTTTAGATTGCGAATGGTAATATTGCGCTTGCACGTTGTGTTAAATCCATCATCTTGCATTATTAGTTTTAACTATTTTCTTACTAAGATCGTAATAGTTGGTGAAACGTAGTAAAGTTTATCATATCACTGATTTCTGATTCACACGTATTACATTTCACATCAAAGATATATTCAAGGTTTGATATTCATGGTTGTATCGTCTTTGTGTCTTCTCTCCTTGAGAGTTATTACTTTATTTATAATGATAGCAGCCTTTGTGTAGTAGGTAATCAATCATTATCCCTTATATGAATATTTGAAAGGATCTTGAGATCTTATATATATCTTGTTTTATATGAAAATCCTATTGAATTCTTGTGACCTCTTTTCTCATTCGGAGATACAAGCAAATCACTCGAGATCTCCTTTCATAATTTGGATATCTATGGGGGATATTTTTATCTTGAATATGTTGTTTTATTGACCTGAGTTTCGCAACATGCCTACCCATCACTTTCTAGATTGAGCTAATAACATATTGGGAAATTTACGCAATGTGCAAATAGATCCTTTCTGTTTTTGACTTATCATTTAATCGCACCGTGCTGAGATGCTAGTCTTAATTCTAATCTCACCTCTCATCTTTTCTCAGTTCTCAGATCTTGTTCCTTCCTTTTCATCATCTGAATGCTTGTAAGATTAAAAAATTGCACCTATTAGCATTTTCTTCTTGTACAAAGTGTGTTTCGACTTATTTTTAAATATTTAATGATTAATTGAATGAGTGTAGCAATTTAGCATTATTTTTCATGTTTACGGTTTGGCTGATTTTGGAAATTTGTGCTATTTTTTTTATCTGAGCTTCTTCCTAGGCTTCTTTGTCTATATGGATTAGCCTTTTAAGTTGTTACATATTGGTGTAGCAGGTGATATTTAAATTATGAAATTCTGATGGATGTCATAGTTGCTTTACGATTGAGTTATAATTAATTCCAATACACGTGTGCCCGCGCACACAATATTTTATTCTTATAGCCATGGTGGGTTTCAGATTTTGCGAACCCATTTATTTGTACTCATATTGTGTTGCAACTTAGCCAGCACTTTAGATCCAAACTCATAAAATAATTTTGTGGAGATGTTGATGACTTTATGCAATCAGTTGGGTTCAGTTCAAATATTCATATAATTGTAAGCAATCAAAATATTTAGTTTATAACATTAACTCGAGTAAATTTGCTGTATGGATGAATGATCTTACTTTGCCATTTCTTTATTCAGGTTTCTGGGATATGTTTGATCCGGAAGGCTACTCTCTGTGGTTCTGTGACTACAAGTACAATGACGAGAACACCGTCTCCTTTGTAACCCTCAACAAGGTGAGTGGGTTCCTGCAACGTATGGACCTTGCCCGAAAGTATGCATTCGGGAAAATGCTTGTGATCGGCTCTGATCCACCTTACAAGGTGAAAGGGCTGTGGCTCTTCAGAGGCAAGGAGATCCCACAATTTGTTCTCGAAGAGTGCTATGACATGGAACTCTATGACTGGACTAAGGTGGACATCTCTGATGAGGCTCAAAAAGAGCGAGTCAGCGCAATGATCGAAGACCAAGAGCCTTTTGAGGGCGAGGCATTGCTGGATGCTAAGTGCTTCAAGTAGATTGGAAGCAATGTACCATTCGAAGGTTTTATGGACAGTTAGAAGTTGCTATCTTTTTTTTCCCATTCTAAAATTTGGATGTTTCAACACTTCTTTCTGGCAATGGCTGAGGTTAGAAAGAGGGGCATCTAGATGTCAACTATCTGAAAGAAGGGAAAAAAAATAAATAATGGAAATCCCACAACCTGGCAGTATATTTAGTTTTTTCTTTTCCTTTTCTTTTGGTGTTGATGATCTAAAATCTGATGTATTTATAGGGTTTGAGTTGGGCCTATAATAACCCACTGGCTTGAATGTCGAAACTTTGGTCGTTATTTTTTTTCTCATTTTTGAATGTACAATTTCTGTATGTTTTAAATTTGGTCTCAGTATGTGTTAGTACTTTGTTCAAAAAGTATTGAAATACAAAAACAGAAAACTATTGAAATACATCTGGTCCTTGAAAATCAGAATTGGAGCAGTTGCAGCTCTGTGGGTGGGAATCAAGAACCTATGCTGATTCCTTCATGCTCTATTTGTACAATTGTTTTGCAGAATCTATACAGATCAAAGCTTTTCTAGTTACATTATTTTACAAAATACTGAAAATAGATATTTAGCAAATGCTCAGATGCTGCTTTCATAAAGCGAACTTCCTTTTTGCAAACAAAATGCAAGTACATACTAATTTTTAGCTAGTTATAGCTATGGCCTTTGTTCATTTAAGGAAATGAGAGAAAATTAAAAGAAAAAGAGAATTAGTAATAAATTTTCATGCAATTCATCTGAACGTTACCACTAAATCAGACCAAATTTGAATAAATCTCTGTTATTGTAACAAACTCTTTGGTGGATTTGGACGTCTCAAGTAAAGGAATTAAATTTCTATTAAACTTTGAAGATCACTAAAATAATTTAAATGCATTATTTAAGTTGGCACGAAATGAGCGAGTCAAATATTTTTCAGCATTCGAAAATTTCCGTTTTAAACAACACTCATATGGAATATAAACTCCGTTAGAAAAGAATAACATCTAAACAATTAGAACACTAAAAAGAAATATAATGCACTTTTTATAACCACCATAACATATCCTAACCTTGCTTTGTTTGAAGAATAAATCTCTAAAACATTAACATTTACAGTTATGTTTATTTTTTAAATCTAAACTTACTACCTCAACAAACTTTTGTACGCGCACTTTTCACGTGTCAAATAAAACTTAAATGTAGAGGATAATAGCTTATTTGATTTGACGGTGCACATATTTTTTGAAAATTTAATTTATTGTTAAGAAAAATTGAGTCTGATTTGTGTCAGTTTTTTTAAATGAATGAAAGAAAAAAAAAGACACAAAAACTGATGGAGTTTTTTTTTTTTTTAGTTCAAACAAACCGATTTTGATGAAAAATCCGAACACATAGATTTGAAAGAAAAAAAAACCATTTTCTAAGCTTATTTCTACCAATCAAACAAACTCTTGACAGATGTCCTGCTCACCAACAAGCGACCCGCCAACAAGCCAATGCCCTTTTGGTTGGGTTCGGATCCTTCAATGCTCTCTCTCTCCTCTCTCTCTCTCATCAATTAAAAAAAAAAACCGCTGCAGCAGCTCTCTCTCATCTCTGGAGCGAGAGAGATGAGCGGAGATGGCGGCGTTGGGAGAAGATTTAAGCGACTGCTCATCGTCTTGATCTCGATCTCTCTGCAACTAACTCTTGGTAACTTTTCTTCTCAAATCCCGGAATTTCTTTTCTTTTTTCTTTTCTTTCTTTAACCAATGAATTCTCAAAGATCCCAACACTTGCGATTTTGGTTTCGGCGTCTGATTGCAAATTAGACCGGATCCCGGTTGGATCTTCGATGAGCGCGGTTCTTCTAGGGCTCGCGATTTAGATTCCGTGATCTTTTTGGGGAATAGGTCTTCTTTTCCTTGAAAATTGTTACGGTTTGGTGCAGTAAAATTTTACCACAATTGGACTGATTCGCGGTGAATAGCGATAAATTAGACATTGGAAAAATATTTTCTTTCAATATTCTTGAAAATTGTAAGGGTTTGGTGCAGCAGTCGATGAGAATTTGTTGGTTTGATATTGTTGATTCGTGAAGTTTCAATATTAGTTATTATCATTTCTTTTACAATTGTCAAGTTGGTGTCTCTTTTCAAAATATCGGCAATACTTGACTCATATCTGCAAGAAAACTTAAATTCCATTGGTTTTCTGTATTTAGACATTTGGAACGATAGTAGATCAACTTGAGTGGATTGAGGCTTCAGGTTGAAAGTCCTAGCATTGGATTTGACTGGGAAAGTAGCCAAGTCTAATTCTACTTTTGTATGTAAACTTTGACATTGGTTGACAAATTCTGATATCTGAGATGTTTGATGTTAGAGATTGAGTCTCTTATTGAATTTCTATAGGTTTTCAGATCTTCCTAGAATTTACTTTTTCCAATCTACTTTTGTTATTCATAATAATAATAATAATAATAATAATAATAATAATAATTTAAGTTGATAGTTGTTTCCTGCTGGATGTAGGATAAGTCATACTCGGATTTTGGTTATCATACTGAGGTAGGCATTGGTTAATTTTGTTCTCATTCATATGTTTTCTGCATTCTTAGAAGGGAACTCTATGTACATAATCATATCCTGATTATTTTTAACCAACTACCCGCCATATAATGACTGGAGCATGGTTAAGCTAAACACAGAAGGTCTTATCAGGCAGTAAGAGTTAGCAAGAGTTAGCCTTTTAACTCTTGCTAACTCTTTCAAACATGTAAATTGTAGTTAGACTTAGAGGTGTCTCATTAAGGGCAAAGTTGGAATAAAAAAAAGCTTTTTTGCACTTCACCCCATCCTTTTTGAAGGCAAAGGCTTACTCTTTCACCAATTTTTAGTTGGTGTAAGAAGTTAGCTTTTCAACTCTTCTTGAATTGGGATTTTAACCCAACTCTCCAACTCTTCTAGACAAATACGGCCAAAGTGTAATTGACACTATTGTGGTTGTATTAGTCAAGGCTTCTGAAACACCACAAGGTCTTATCAAATCTCCCTCTCAATTCTTGAACGTAACATCATTTGCATTTTTTGTATTTGCGGTGTACGTTGTAATATTTTGACATCTCAAAGCAGATATTCAGTATTCAAACTTTCAAAGTACCATTCGCAGCTATCCTAGGGTTCCATCATGAGATCCGTGGGGAAGAGGATCAAGTTGGCCCGAATAACTGGAAGCATCATCTCCCTTCAACCCTTTGCTCTGAGTGAAATGTGGCAAAAGAAAGAAAAAATCATGGACCGGCCCCATCGTCTCCACCCCCTAGGAACAACGAGTTTGGATCTGCTGTGTTTCAAATCACTATTCTTTAACATTCATTTTCGATTGATTGGATTTCCTTTTTTCTTTAAGTTTAAGTTTCATTTGGGTCTGTCTTGGATCAAATTATTGCAAACTTTTCAGAGTTTATTCGGTTGCAACATTAGTATTTGAGCTTTATCCTAAAGTAGCTTGTAGTTTTTCTCTTCTTGACAGTGGCCATCAATGCGTATGCTAATGGATTCTTTGATATTACACTTGATCAAGATGCTTGCCCCCCTTTTTAATGCCACACCTCAATTGCAATGACATGTGGGCTTGTAGAAGTGTTCATTAACAGATCATCTAACTTTTTATTGACATTTGTTTTTTGTGTGCGCGCGTGATTATTAGAGGTGGATTATTTCAGATGTGTATTCATTTCGTTTATTTGGTTGTCTGATGTCCCTCTTTGTCTCTATCTTGTTAATCTTCTATCAGCCAGTCCACGTTGTATGCCATTTCATATTATTATTATTTTTCTGCTTCTTGTTATCAAGTCATCTCTATAACTGATATTGTGGTTGTTTCAGATTTGATTAGACTGAATGAATCTACTCATTTTGAAAATAGCTGAGCATGTCGAATGTCTCGGAAATGATATTACATCTGTCTCCACATCCTCCTACTGTGTGTGTGTGAGAGAGAGAGAGAGAGAGAGAGAGAGAGAGAGAGAGAGAGAGAGAGAGTCCTGGATAACTAGTTATTAAATAAGGTTAAGGTTTGTGAGAGCTCCATGATTGTTCATTCCATGGATGATTTGCATTCATCAACTGAACCATCATGGATATCAAGGTGAAAGAACTAGTTTTCCTGGAAGATCACTTATGTTTCTACGGCTAACGTAACGTGTTTTCCACAACCAAATTATCAAGGTGAAAGAAGTTGAGTCCATTTGATCTCTTATTTTTTGACTAATTTAATTTGGATTTCTTGAGCAAGATGAGTTGTGTGGATCATCCATGATGGCCCATCACGGATTTGTCCAAAAATCGTCACTGTTTAGTTTTGTGGAGGTGTGTGGTTTGTTCCACTTCCTTTATGTGCTCTCTATGCTTTAGGTTATCTTCCTGTAAACAACCTTCTACTTCATTTTCACTACACTCAAAGGCAACCTACTTGCTCTTTCAGTTTTGTACTTTCAGATGTTTGGATCCTGCTTATACTCTTCCATCTATTTGACATGATACTTGTTGTGGTCTGGTTATGTCAGAAACACGCTTTACCCAGAAGCTTAAGAATGACTGAGAATAACACAATTTTCCCGCTTAGGTTGGTTTTTGAGATGCTTGGAAAGCCCTCTAGAATAAACATGGCTAGTTTGGAAAGGCAGAATAAATGTTAGAAAATAAGTATATGCTATATTTCCAATGATGCTTATTGTTTAATCCACACGACCTCTTGAACCGATGCTTTGGTACCATCTTAAACTCATTGCCATACTCACATCTTAAAGTTCCTTCTTGTACCAAAAAGTTGAAGTTGTCGTAAGGGTTGAGAGGAGTTGTATTTATCTACTAAAATTAGTGGGAGTTGAGTGCCTCAATTTTTGGTGGGCCAAAAGTTGGGCTTTGTGCAACGATATTTTCCTTCTGATTAATTCTTTTCAAATGTGGCTCTAGATTTGAACCTAGATGGCTGTAGGTGGGGTTGGCTATAGGTGGCTCAATACTTGGGCATTGTGCGACGGTATTTTATTTTGTTTTTTATCCTCTCAGATTTAAGCCTTGACAGCTCTGATTTTATCCTAAAATCTTTACCATTCCACCAAACCTCTAAAAGTTGTGGTGAGGAGCAAGGAATACTTCCCGTGCAGGTTGAGTCCTGTTTTATTCTGGACTGAAAGTTTGTGCTTTTTGCAGTGGCATTTTCCTTATAATCAATCCATTTAAAATACACCCTGTAAGATTTTGATTTGGGAGGCAGTGATAACATCTTAAAGCCCTTGCTTTTGTGCCAAAAAATCCCAAGTTGTGATCATTATTACAAGTTTGGCATTTGGGAATAATTTGGCAATGTTTAAAAGTTTGGAACTCTGGAAAGATTTTGAATATGCAGAAATTGCTTGGAACAAAAATCAGGAATATGTAGGGAGGTCGCACTAGGATTATACATGGATAATTTATATATAGGAGTGAACTGGTGGCATATCACAGTTTTAACCATAGCTCAGCTGGTAGAACTTTACACGGAATAGTCACACGAACGGAACCTGAAAGCTTAAGATACATTTTCATTAAAAAAAAGGGGGCTAAAATCAGTGAATAATTCGTTTTTTTTCATAAATTATATGCAATTAATACTTGAATTATTGGGTAAATGTTCAGTTAACCAAATAAATCATGCATAGATTCCTTCTCTGATCGTGCCCAAACTTTTTTTTGGAACTTTTGATAATTCACAAATTTTGTTACTATGGCTGTGATGAGGATCAAGGGAGTATCATGCTTGCACCAGGCTATCTACGACCTATATTTCCCCCCAAAAAAAAAAAAAATCTATTAGGAAAAGAATAGATATTGTAATGTGGAGGCACTAGTGGTCTAAAATGTGGATTATATAAGTCAAGCCACAAGTACTAAACTATGTAATTAGGAGATTTTCAGTAAATATTTGAAGTTGAAATTATTGTAATGGTAGATTCATTCAGCTGAGACATTATGGTTCGAAAGTAGTTTGTTAACTAGTCTGTGTTGTCATCTCCTGGCTTATATTATCACCTCTTGTTTTTGCTATGCCTTCTTCCGTGTTTAAAAGTTTTTACTTTGCTACTTTCCTCGGGTCTAGGTGATAATTCGACAAATTCCAAAGATGGAACAAAAGCTGATGCCTCTTCTAAATCTAGTAACAACACTGGGCGTGAGGTACTGTTGATATGCCTTATTGTCGCCATAGTAGTGGGAGTGTCCGTAGTCCTATTCAAGCTATGGCAAAAAAAGAAAAGGGAAGAACAGCATGCCCGCCTTCTAAGGCTGTTTGAAGAAGATGACGAGCTTGAAGTCGAACTTGGACTTCGGGATTGAGAGCTTTTCCATTCTTCATTGACGTGTAATATACTCTGATGTACTACTTTTTTTTTTAATATGTTTATATGTGATCAAAACATCTGTTTTAAACTGGCAATTGCTTATCTCGAGGTTTCTGTGCTTCACTGTTGATGCTATTGGTCTCTACGCACTAGAAGTTCTTGGAAGATTTATATTGATTCACTGGATTTTAAGGCATCACTTGGATCCCAGTGTTAGAATATACTTATCATGCTGGCAAGAAGAGTTAACAATTTTATAGTTTTCATAGCATGCTGATAGCTAATTTAGATATATTGCTTTTTTGACAGCTTTAAAACATTCTTTTGACAATCTTATGCTAAACTCTCATCTGAGATGAGTGAGAAAATTTGCCTGGCAAATAAGTGGAGTACAAAAATTTCATGCAATACTAGAGCCGTCCAAGTTGTGCTGTTTCCTTTTTCTTTCACGAAATGACAATATCTTTCGGTTGAAGCTCCTGACCACTAGCCATTGATCTTGATAAATTGTGTAGTGTCATTTAGCAAGAAAAAGTATATCCTTAACTAAAGGCTCTTCTCAATTGTATTTCTTTTAGAACTAGACTGTCTTATGAAAATTAGAAAAATAGAAGGTGTCAGAGTTTGGTGGTATTACCTTATAAATGCATCATCTTAAATCATCTCGTTTCCTTTTATTTCCTTTTATTTTTTTTTTTTTTGGGTTGGCTTGATTCAAGCAAAGATCATCTAGTTTTTGAAAAAAAAAAAATTATACTGGAGAAGTGGTATTTTGAAGTTGAAAATGTAGCAGACAGAAATTGTACAAGGTTATCAGTTTTGAAGGAGAAGCTGGTTTTCCTGTCAAGCTATTTGCTAATCTTATTTTCTTTAACACCTAAATAAATGTACAAGCCTTTAGAACATCTCTAAATTCTGTCAACTGTAAAGAAAGTTACCAATGAGTGCAATTTTTTTCACTCTCTTTAAAGCAGGAATTGTCTCTTTGGAGAAAGGACCTAAGGTTTTGCCGATTTGCTAGTTTTTGAGAATACATCTTTTCCTTTGTCACAGATTATTTTTCTTCTTTCTTTTTCTTTTCTTTTTTTTTCTTTTGGGTGTGACTTGCTGAGAATGTTTGGATTGTAAGCCTATGATTTGCTTTGGATTCAGACACCATCTTCTGGTGTCAATGCAACAAAAAAACTAAATACAGCAAATATGTGAATTGGGCTTGCAACTCCATGAAGTCCAAAACTACCTAGATTTTCAGTTACAACTAACAAGCAAGCAAATGGATTCCTAAAGGGGAATCCACTCAAATTGGACATATTTTTGAATTACAAAAGGCTGTGTGTTCACAATAGCAATAATCTTAGTCTTAAATCCAAAGTGATGTAATCTGTCCTCACTGTTCATGGCTGGGGTGAGATTATTTCTAGTTATCATACTAACTATAATATGCTGGATGTAGTAGCTCCCAAATGTGTGACCCATCAAGTGAGGATTTTGTTAAACTCCTGCATACCCCTTGTTCCTTTCTTTTTTCTATAGATTTGCTTCAAGTCTTGGGGTCCCTGCTAGCCAAGTTCAGATGTAATTTTGTAGTTATTGTAGTGAGATAGGACAAAAAAACCTTGGGATCACCTTTTGTTTTCTTTAACAAGCTGATATTTTTCGGCAGGTATTGGGTAATGTATTGTAATTTTTATATAGGGTCTGTTTGGTTCTGCAAGTCACCGCAAATCATAAGTGGTAATTGCAAAATTTTTTTACGGTTGCAAGTGAGTTTCGCGCAAATAAGTTTTCAAGTATTTAATTGGTAATGTGAAAGTATAAGTGAAAAATTATATTATCATTTACGGTGTTTGGTTGTGATCTTGCAGGGGGATTTGCACAACATAAGTATATATATTTCAACAAATTAAATTTTAAAAAATTAATCTAATAAAAAAACTTTAATTTAGTGATTAAATAATACTAATGTAATAATAAAAAAGTTTAATCTAATAATAAAAAACTTTAATCTAGTAACTGCAAAATATCAATTTAATAATTATTAATTATTAATTTAATAATTAAAAAAAGATTCCGTTTTAGCCACATAAGTCAAACTGTAATTAGAAAAAACTCATTCACATAATTTTATTCGCTTCAGTCACCTTCTTTTTTAAAGTAAGGATGTGCGCTCATGTGTCGAGTATTGGAGAGCTCATCAGCAGGCGAAAGACGAAAAGACCTCTAAGTAATTGCTTAAAAAGACGTATCGCTTCGAAAATGTCCTATTTATGAGAATTGTGACCATGATCACAGTCCTCACAAAATAATCACAGCATAGAGGACTGCGACTATGATCACAATCCTCACAAAAATATCTTATTTCTGAGGACTGCGACTATATTTGAAGTCTTCACAAAATGATCGCAGCTCTATTTCTGAGGAGATCACATTCCTCACAAAATGTACTATTTATGCCTCACAAATGTTATGTTTTGGAGCCTTAT
This sequence comes from Agave tequilana, assembly GCA_038442645.1. Classification (NCBI taxonomy): domain Eukaryota; kingdom Viridiplantae; phylum Streptophyta; class Magnoliopsida; order Asparagales; family Asparagaceae; genus Agave; species Agave tequilana. The sequence goes on from JAVJIF010034147.1 coordinate 25,903, forward strand.
AGAATTGCGATTATGATTGCAGTATTCATAAAAATATCTTATATTTAAGTCTTTATGAGGACTGCGATCATGATCGTAATCCTTACAAAATGTCCTATTTTTGAGTGTTTGTGAGGACTACGATTATGAGGACTGTGACCATGATCGCAGTCCTCACACAATGTCGTATTTCTGAGTCAGTCATCACAGAGGACTGCGATCATAAGTCGCAGTCTTCATATCAGCATCACTATCATCAACATATTCTGACTATTAGCATCGAATGATCTCTAATTCTTTTTAGATCTAAACACAAAAAACTCATCGCGAGCACGAGCAAACGAGCTCTGGAAAAGGTCGATAAAAACAAAAAAAAATCAGGGGTTCTGCCCTCGACCCCGAGAGGGGGCGGGGCCGTGGGCTTCTCGCCCCCTTCCAACTCTAATGTCGACCCGCGAATAACTCTGCGTTGAGGTCAAGGTTGAGGGCAGAGCAATATTAGGGTGATGAGGAAGGGTAAAAGAGGAAATAAACATATATAAAGAAGTGGTGGTTGGGAGGAATCGGTTTATGCTGAGTGGATGAGGCTACAACGAACAAATTTATGAAGCTAAGTTTTTTTTTTTATTATTATAAGCGAAGTAGGTGGCTGTAGCAAAAATTTTCTTAAAAAAGTTAAATAAAAAATCTAATATTAAATGTATTAATCTAATATTAAATTAAAAAAAATTAAATATTGCAATCTAATATTAAATATTATTAAACTTAATAATAAAAGATATTAATCTAATAATAAATTTTAATCTAATAATTATGGTTTTAGAAACTAAAAAGATTAACCTACTGATAAAAAATATTAATCTAATAATAAAAAATTTGATTAATTCACTATAAAAAAGATTAATCTAATACTAAAAAATAATTAAAACCATAATAAAAACATTAATTTAATAAAAAATAATCTAATAATAAAAAATTAAACTGATAATAAAAAATATTAATTTATTAATAAAAAATTAATCTAATTTAAATATTAATCTAATAATTAAAAAAATAATCTAATAATTAATTTTTTTAATCTATTAATAAAAAAATATTGCAAGTGTCACCACAAGTTTGCCACAAAATTAATCATTTGGGTCTACAAGTAGATCATAAAATTAACTGTTATGAGTAAAGCCACAAAATTAACCATTTTGGCTGCAAGTTGACTTTGCACTTGTACCCCGCAATCAAATATTTGAAAATAATGTTGTTGAAAGTGGGCTTTGCACTTGCAACAAGCAACCAAACACCCCATAATTCATTCATGTTTATGTATATCCTGTTGATGGGTGAAAATTGGTCACATTTTCGAGTACACACAAGTACAGTTCATGTTAGTCATTCTGGACGAAGGCATTCAGAAAACTAATGTTATTTGTTGCAATACTTACTGTTGACGAAGTTGGGGCATTTTAACAACTGTTGCTCTTAGGATTGTGGAGACTTCTCTAATGGAGAGGCCCCAACATCCTTCCTAGTGCAGTGGAGGAAGCATCAACATGATAAAATATTTATCACAGCCCAATATTGTCTCTCAATTATGCAATCCAATCTCTCTGTCTGGGCTCGAATCTTACTACAAAGCAATGAATCATAATGGGCTCTCACCATCACTAATGTTTACGTGTTGTGAACTGGAGTCATCACATAATAAGCTTTATGTCAGTGCACTGCATTTTGGTCTAAACTTCCTCTTGCCTCATGGATGAGAATATTCAAATCTGTTAACTTCCCACAAAAGAAGAAAGTGTCACAGTACTTGATCTATAAGCTCAATTGATCAGGGAACATATGTTCACCATATTTTTTGATGAATTTACATGTGAAGCCCTTTTTTGCTTCCAACTATGTAGGAGCACGACATTTAACCAAAATTCCCAATTTGGCGAACAGTCCATGTGCCACTACAATAATCGGAAGTCAACGCACACGAAAGGAGTTGTACACGAGTTTGATAAAGCATTCACCTGTCGGTTGTACATCGACCTGTCGGGAAACTACAAGTGAACTCTTTGCTAATATATCTTTGTTTTAAGGCATTATATCAAATTTGATCTGATTTTTCTTATTTTAAAAACAAGGCCATCCAGTTGAAATATCTAAATTTGATAATAATTTGCAGCTAAATTATATTAAACATTTGGTCTTGCACACGTGGAGACAAAACTTTTGGCGATATCCGGCATTGTGCTTGTAGGGTGAAGATAGTGGCGTTGCATTCCCAAACGCATTGCTCTTGGTAATCAAAACAAAGGGTGTTACTACTCTCACCCTATTTGGTGGCTTTTAACATCAATAATGTTGGGATTTGGATGAACGCATGATCCCACATCCGCTAGACATGGAATGATCTTGAGTATACAAAGATTTGAGCAACTCCACCAAGAAAGCTAGTGTTTTAGGATAGTGCCCAAATTGGTATCAAAGTCATGCCTCGAACTTAGTCATGTGTGTGGGTGATGTTCGGTCTCCCAAAGGCGCAAAAGGCGCAATATATCTCTATAAAAATCTTCCAGGTGTGAAGATTGAGTTTAAAGGAAGACTCTTTGTACAGGGGGATTGTTGGATTGGGTTCGAACAAATAGAGTCCCACATTGGTTAGACATGAGGATGGTCTTGGGTATATAAGAATTTGAGAAACTCTACCTAAAAGACTAGTCTTTTGGGATGATATCTCAAGTCCTTACAATTGGTATTAGAGCCATATCCCAAACTTAGTCGTGTGTGTGGGTGTTGTTCGATCCCCAGGACACAAAAAAGGCACAGTAGAACCCTGTGAGGCTAGTTGGTTCTCAAGAATTTTGCAGCAGTGCTCCTGCTCCAAGTAAGATGTGTTGATCACCAACGCAATGGGAGGAGTAACAGGCTACAGTCAGAAGGATTTTGGGTGAATCATGCCAGTTATCTGGTAAACAAGTCACCATCAACAAAAGAGATATGGCGAGGAGAGTCTTGAATTATTCAACGTATAGTTTGTTTGATAGTCAGAAAATGAACAAACTGGAGTCAAGTCTAAGAAGTATATTTTCATCAGATTCACCAAGGATTCACCAAAAGAGTCGAGCGTTTCAGACTTTGATACTCCGAGACAATGAGTGTTTTTACCAGTATAGATGTAATCCTTGACGAAGAATCAATGTTGCAAGACAAGTTAGAGACAGAGGATAAAACACAAGTTAGATCTTCAGATAGTTTAGCAAACACTCAGAAAAAGAGAATTGAGTTATCAGAGAGTCTTAAAAGGCATGACGGGTCAGAAGATGACTCCTTAGATTCAGATAGAGACGAATATGAAGCTACTCAAAAGCAACATAAACCGTTGAGGCGGTCAGTCGGAGGTGTAAGTTCACCTAGAGGGAGGTGAATAGGTGATGGCTAATCTAATGGTCACTTAATGCCAAATAATGCGAAAGTATAAACTATTATGACCTAAACTAAACTCTTACACTAAGCACCACGTATAACACAAGAGTGTTGCCGAATTCCCCATGAAGGGCTCTGGATAAACTCCTCTAGATTCTCCTTGATAAGGGTTGAGGTGCCGCGTTGGCTCTCTTGATTGAATACAAGTGTTAGCAAACAAACCCAAGCAAGTATATCAATATGAGCTCACAAGTATATCAAGCATATAAAGATTAACACAATAATAGCATGCAAGATATAAACAAGAGACAAAGAGAGAGAGCAATAGCAAACACAAGGGATTTGTTTCGAGGTTCGAGCACACTTGCTCTACATCCCCGCCTTTGACACACGAAGGATTTCCATTATAATCGATCCCAATGGATCACCCGGTGCCGCAACACCTACAAGCTCGGACTCCCTAGTCCGTACACACCGCAAGCCCCACAAGCTCGCCGAGGCCGCACCTCAAACCAAGAGTTCGCACCCGAACTCGAAACAACCGCGAACGCACTTGTCCGCCTCCTCAAGAAACAAGAAAAGATCTCTTGGTGATCTAAACACTTTGATCACCAATAAACACTCTCACTACAACACTCTTATAGAATGAATAATCAATGGATAGCTCAAGTGTTTGTGTGAGAAAAACAAGGAAAGAGATGGTGGAGGAAACTCAAAGAATCTCTTTTAACACTCTTGATAAAATCTTCCCTTTTGATAGGAAATATTTGCTCTCAAATTTGTGGAGAAAAACCTCTGAAAAGGATTGGAAAAACTGGCTCAAAAATACTCTCCAAATCTTGGTGAAAACAATGCCCAAACCCCCAAATATATAGGCTCAGAAAAACTAGCCGTTGGGGTTCTGTCAGGCCTGTCGGTCGACCGTCCGGCCGACCGGCCAACGGTCATATTTCAGACCGTTTGAGCCATCAGTCGACCGGGCGGTCGACCGAGCCAGGATACAGAGAGCAATCTCTCTGTCCGGTTGACCGCGCGGTCGGCCGGGGCCTTTCCAGAGAGCAGAGCTCTCTGGACGGTCGACCGAGTCGGTCGGCCGGCCATCCTGCAGAGCTGGTGTGCACGTCTGTGCACGTCGGTCGACCGAGTCGGTCGACCGACTTCAGCCCTAGTCGACTGGCTGAAGCCAGGTCAGGTCTGAACTAGGGATTAAAAACTTGGTCTTTTGGCTCACATAAAAATCCCATAAAATACTGAAAAATATACAAAAATAGTTTTACCAATATACTTTGATAAACAAACATGCTTGCACAAAATCAAGGCATGTTACAAATGTTTTGAACTATTTTTGTAACTTGAAAAATATGGCTCAAATGAAAACTAGTATTTTTCTAAAACTTGTTTTCCAAATTTCTTCATGATACAAAAACAAGATATTTTGAATTCATTAAAGCATAGTGTGTATGGATATGATCCACTACACAATTAAGATATCTATGTTTTGACATTAAGCTCTAAACTTAGTTTTGGATAAAAGACATGCATATAAGAAATTCCAAAACCAAAAAGTATTTTTTTAAAGTAAAAATCTTTTGTAAAAACAAAACTATCAAGAGTGTGTGTGTATATGTATACTTGAGCAATCCACCAACTACTCTATCCTTTACATGTTAACTAAAACAAAATCTTACTAAAAACAAACCTAGACACAAGTCTTCATCTTTTTGAAGTCTTCACTTGAAGCCTTCTCATCTTCTTGACTTGGTCCAAACACCGTGCTAGCTCCAAAACTTGACTTCAAATCCTTTGTTGAAGCTATGCACCTACTAAGATCTTGATCATAAATCTGTCACTAATTAAACACAAGATTATTATTAAACATAACTATATGAGTTGATCATCATCAAAACTAGAGTGATGGGCCTTTGGGCCAACAATCTCCCCCTTTTTGATGATGACAAAACTCATGAAGTTATATATGCATGGATTAAAGTAAAGCTTCAAAGAAGCTCCCCCTTAACTCATGCATACCACATAAACAAATAAATATGTAATGAGGCACATAAACATGTATGCAAATGTAGGAGTAAACATGCTAATCAAGCATAAAACAAAAATTCTTTTTCTCCTATTTGCACAACAAAACATATATGCATTAAATCCTTTAACCACAAAAGCATACATATAAACCAAATCTTTCTCCCCCTTTTTGTCAATCATCAACAAAGGGGTAAAAGTAAAAACAAAATCATCAAATTTTTCTCCCCCTTTTTGTCATAAACAAAGAGACCAATAAGGGGTGTAAACAAATAAGTCAATAAAAGGTTATATGCGATATACATTCATGAAGAGGAAGACGCTAAGTTAGCTTCCCTACACATATGCATTACATGAAGAAGGGATGACAAGTCCCAATTCACATAACACATATTATGTAATGCATAAGAGGAGATGTGAAGCTCCCCCTACACACGTGTACCACATAAAGAAGAGTTGTCAAGCTCCTCAATATACAATACACTCAACATGAATTTATATGTAGAAGAGATGTTAAGCTCTCCTTGCATATAGGCAATACAAATCAAAAATTTTGAATTTTTCTTATAAAACAAAATTTTGAATTTTCTCAATAAAACAAATCTTGAGAATTTTTCTTAAAATATTTATTTTCTTATCATAAACAACTTTGTGCTTTAAACATGTAAAACAATTTTAACTCAAGCACAAATAACTCATATATATGTATGAAAAATGAGTATACCAAATAAAATTGATACATACATATATGGGAAAACAAAATATGAGTATATACAAAAGAAGTTCATATTGATACCAATTGAAAATATCCAATGATACCAATAGAAAAATAAGATTAAGTGTATACATCATATAATCTACCACATAAAGAACTCGAACTAGTTAAATGAAAATATTTGAAAACTAGTACGGAATCCTTCAATCAAGGAATAAAATAAAAATATTTTTCATGAAATATGTGTAAATCACATGAAAATGGCAATGAAGCTCAATATTCCTTTAAATAAGACAATGTGAAAATTATCATAAATTTTGAAAACATAAAAATCACCACAAAATTTTTATTAAAAAATTATATTTCAAGGTATATGTATGTTTTGACAACACAAGAAGTATACATACATATCCCTAAACACAATTGAGTTCATATATATAGATTTGCATGAAAGGCAAATGACTCAAGAGGTATACATGTATATCTTAAAGTTTGGCAAAATAAACATATACATGAAATGAAAGCACATGATCATAACACAAATCCAAAATGGGAATACAAGTTTAAAAAATGTAAGGATCATCAAAACTAGGCTATACTAGCACACCTAATGGGCACAAATAAGCAATCAAGCCCAACCATATATAAATTTATTTGTGACCCATAATATGTACAAGTATAAATCCTAGTGTTGACAAAAACTAACATTTAAACTAATATTCAATTCATGAAGCATCAAATCTTGAGAATACAAAAGAATTTATCCAATGGATTAAAATTAGGATCATGTGTATAACTTATAAACTAATTGAAGAATAAATAACTAGTATAAAATAGTTTTTGAACAATTAGTTAAAAATCCTTCAAATACATCAAATCATATGTTTTTCATAAAACATAACTAAGTACATGAAGGTTTAATCACTCATGATCTATAAAGCTCAAAATGATCATGAAACTAAGTCATAAAATAATAAATGAAGATGTGAGTGTTAAAAGATCATGTAAATAGCATTTTATGAAAATAGTCATTTAAGCTCAAAAAGATCATAAGTCACATTTTAATAATGAAAAATCATTTTTCATTAAAACACTAATCTTCATGGTATATGTATGATTTATCTAAAACTAACAATACACATACATATCCCAAACATAAAAGAGTCTATTAAAGGTATTTGCATGAAGGCAAGAGACTCACGGGTATACATGTATATTTATTAGATTTGAATAAAAATTACATATACATGAAGTAAACCATGAAAATAGGCAAAACAAGTGTAAATGAGGAAATCATCAAAACTAGCCTATACATGTGCATATAGTCGGTACAAATGAGCATGAAGTGCAAATATATATAAATCAAATGTAACTCACTATTTGTACATGAATAATACAAGTTTTGATAAAAACTACATCTAAGCATGTTTTTACCACATGAAGCACATAAGAACACAAAACATGAACATACTATGAATATGATATATGTAAAAAGCATGTACATAAAAAGTAGGAGTTTAGAGATTGTTACCAACTCCAAAGCTCCAAGCTTGGTGGTCTTTCCCACCAAAACCTCCTTGATAGCGGTGCTCCAAATATGTGTCCTTTTAGTTCAAGTGCACCCACCATCAAGGCACCATCCCTCTCACGTCATGTGAGAGCCCTCACCTACATCAAATACAAAAGGTGAGAATTTTGGTACCCATATTTTCTTGGGTCCTTTGGGGTTAGTCTTGTAAGGAACCCAAAAATTTTTATTATTAGCAAAATTAAAATGATGCAACTTGTCATAACAAAATTTTGCTAAATGGCCTTTGCGGCCACAATGTGTACATGTGTACACCTTAGAATGCTTATGTGAATATGTATGATCGTGATGTGCAACATAAGCAAATGCATGATGATGTTGTGCATGAATGTGTGGAGTTTGTTTCTTTGAAAACATTGACTCCAACCTAGTATGGTTAAATGCATAAGAGTTCAAAGTTGAACTCAAACAATCCATTTTATTTTTCAAATCTTTAATCTCATTAGTGGTGGCATGTAAAGCATGATGAGATAAAGAATCATTTTTCTTTTTCTTTTTAGAAGCAAAATCTTTTTCTTTTTTCACAAATTTTTCTTTTTAAAGACTTATTTTCTTGAAAAACAACTTCTTTTTGTTTTTCCACCAAATCAATTTTATTTTTCAAAGTATTGTTTACTTCACACAAATCATTCAATTTTGAAAATAAGGAAACATTCTCATTTTTCAAATCTTCCTTTTCTTTTTCTAAGCATGCAACCTTAGTTCTAAATAAATCATTTTCTTTAAGCATGCAATCAAAATCCTTTTTCAAATTTTTATTATTTTTCTTAATCATGTCATATTTTTCAAGAAGGAGTTGACAAAAGGTGCTAAGCTCATCATATGACATGTTAACATCTTCTTCCTCGGATTCGGTAGTTACCTCAAGGGGGTAATCCCCTTGGACCATATAGCACTTGTTGGAGGTGTCGCTTCCAACACCCGAATCGCTCCCCGCATAGTATTGATCTTTTTCGCCAAGGGAGATGAGGGTATTCCATACTACAAAGCCGAATCAAAGTTAGAAACTCTAGATAAATAAACATCATCTAGGGTAGACTTTAAAACATTAAGGGCTTTTGCATTAGCCTCAATATTCTTACCATATAAACAATAATCATTATTAGTGATGGCAAGATAGACATGATAACCTAGGGCTTTGAGGTACAAGGACATCTTAACCTTTCAAATTTGGATGTTAAGAATGTCAAATGTGGGTGGTGACATGAAATTCATGGTGTGTGTACAAATATTGTGATTAGCCTAAAAATGAGGATCTTTAACTCTAGGTTGTGAGACCCAAATTCAGAGCACTTGGCTCTGATACCAATTGTAAGTTCACCTAGAGGGGGGGTGAATAGGTGATGGCTAATCTAATGGTCACTTAATGCCAAATAATGCGGAAGTATAAACTATTATGACATAAACTAAACTCTTACACTAAACACCACGTATAACACAAGAGTGTAGCCGAATTTCCTGTGAAGGGTTCTGGACAAACTCCTCTAGATTCCCCTTGATAAGGGTTGAGGTGCCGCGTTGACTCTCTTGGTTGAATACAAGTGTTAGCAAACAAACCCAAGCAAGTATATCAATATGAGCTCACAAGTATATCAAGCATATAAAGATTAACACAATAATAGCATGCAAGATATAAACAAGAGACAAAGAGAGAGAGCAATCGTAAACACAAGGGATTTGTTTCGAGGTTCGAGCACACTTGCTCTACATCCCCGCCTTCGACACACGAAGGATTTCCACTATAATCGATCCCAATGGATCACCCGGTGCCGCAACACCTACAAGCTCTCGGACTCCCTAGTCCGTACACACCGCAAGCCCCACAAGCTCGCCGAGGCCACACCTCAAACCAAGAGTTCGCACCCGAACTCAAAACAACCGCGAATGCACTCGTCCGCCTCCTCAAGAAACAAGAAAAGATCTCTTGGTGATCTAAACACTTTGATCACCAATAAACACTCTCACTACAACACTCCTATAGAATGAATAATCAATGGGGAGCTCAAGTGTTTGTGTGAGAAAAACAAGGAAAGAGATGGTGGAGGAAACTCAAAGAATCTCTTTTAACACTCTTGATAAAATCTTCCCTTTTGATAGGAAATATTTGCTCTCAAATTTGTGGAGAAAAACCTCTGAAAAGGATTGGAAAAACTGGCTCAAAAATACTCTCCAAATCTTGGTGAAAACAATGCCCAAACCCCCAAATATATAGGCTCAGAAAAACTAGCCGTTGGGGTTCTGTCAGGCCTGTCGGTCGACCGTCCGGCCGACTTGCTAACGGTCATATTTCAGACCGTTTGAGCCATCGGTCGACCGGGCGGTCGACCGAGCCAGGATACAGAGAGCAATCTCTCTGTCCGGTCGACCGCGCGGTCGGCCGGGGCCTTTCCAGAGAGCAGAGCTCTCTGGACGGTCGGCCGGGTCGGTCGGTCGGCCATCCTGCAGAGCTGGCGTGCACGTCTGTGCACATCGGTCGACCGACTTCAGCCTAGTCGACTTGGTCGGTCGACTAGTCGACTGGCTGAAGCCAGGTCAGGTCTGAACTAGGGATTAAAAACTTGGTCTTTTGGCTCACATAAAAATCCCATAAAATACTGAAAAATATACAAAAATAGTTTTACCAATATACTTTGATAAACAAACATGCTTGCACAAAATCAAGGCATGTTACAAATGTTTTGAATTATTTTTGTAACTTGAAAAATATGGCTCAAATGAAAACTAGTATTTTTCTAAAACTTGTTTTCCAAATTTCTTCATGATACAAAAACAAGATATTTTGAATTCATTAAAGCATAGTGTGTATGGATATGATCCACTACACAATTAAGATATCTATATTTTGATATTAAGCTCTAAACTTAGTTTTGGATAAAAGACATGCATATAAGAAATTCCAAAAATCAAAAAGTATTTTTCCAATGTAAAAATCTTTTGTAAAACAAAACTATCAAGAGTGTGTGTGTATATGTATATTTGAGCAATCCACCAACTACTCTATCCTTTATATCTTAACTAAAATAAAATCTTACTAAAAACAAACATAGACACAAGTCTTCATCTTCTTGAAGTCTTCACTTGAAGCCTTCTCATCTTCTTGACTTGGTCCAAATACCGTGCTAGCTCCAAAACTTGACTTCAAATCCTTTGTTGAAGCTATGCACCTACTAAGATCTTGATCATAAATCTGTCACTAATTAAACACAAGATCATTAGTAAACATAACTATATGAGTTGATCATCATCAAAACTAGAGTGATGGGCCTTTGGGCCAACAGGAGGTACGATGCCTCCAATAAGGTATGGTTGAGAAGATGATCATGTCTCTTTGACATTAATATAAAACTATGATATGTTTAAAACAAAAAATGTATCAAAATATTAACTCGAATAAAACTATGATATGTTTAAGTATAAGAAGTTAAACACATTAAACTATGTGTATGAACTTTTGATGCAAAGACATGAGTATGCATTTATATTTGTGGACGTTTATTATTATTTATATGAATATTTTAGTGTCACGATATGTCTCTGTATTCTACTTTTTTAAGAAATTACCGTATTCTTTATCCATGTCCGTGTCATATCAGTGTTTATGTCCATTCTTGTTAGACCGCCACTAAGATCTTCTCTTTATTGTCATCCAGAATTTCTTAACAAAGACTAGGGAACTCTTCAACCCACACACAAATATACATTTACCATGATACCTTTGTATCCAAGATGAACCCAAATAAAAATCCAAACCCCATACAAACTCAGTAGAAGTGCAACATGCATAATATAAGACATACCCCAGACTCCTTAGTCTGCAGTTGACATTGGCGCTTCATTTTATTGTTTTGGTGTCCACACCATCATATCTCAACATCACTAAACTCAGAGGCAGAATCAAGAATAAATTTTAGGGTGGGGCTATAACTTTTTATAACTTATGCTTATGAATTATATGAATTTGTCAAAAAAATAAAACAATATTCTCCACTAAATCAGAGTAGAATCAGAAATAAATTTGTCAAAAGAAAACCAAAATAGAAGAAGATTTAAGGCAATATATGGAAAAAAAAGATTTAAGGCAATATATGAAAAACTGGGCCGGGCTATAGCCTGGCCTAGCCAACAAATGGGTCCGCCCCTGACTAAACCTTAATTCTTCTCTCTATTTCTCATACCACAGGTTGAGAGAATCTCATCTGAACTTTCTATCACACATTTATTTCTATCATAATCCTAACCTCCTCTAAAAGTTTTATTTTAAATATTTATATTTTTGATAATCACCCAAATTTTGAAATAACTAAAACTTCTTAATTAAACAGAAACAATACCCAACACACCTTAGGTTAAAGATATTCTTATAGATAAACTTTTTTTTTTAAGAAAAAAACCATCCATACCTAGAAATTTCATTAATGTAATTCATATAACAAAAAGAACAAAATAATAATAATAATACAAAACTGTAAATAAAAAAAAAAAATCTATGATGGATTCATCTTCAAACTAACATTTAAGCTCCGTCATAATAATCCGAACATATTAACAACAAATTAAAAGTGCCAAAATAAAAAGTATGTAAGAAACTGAGAGAAATTGGATAAAACCCTAGCAATGAAGATGATAAATGAAAATGTTGCCCAACAAGCTAGATGCTCATGGAAGTATTGGTGAAGAGCGGCATCATAATCAGAACTAAACCATCTTCATGAACTAAAATCCATTAATAGTCTTCTCAGAACGCATATATAGATGGGGAAATTACATCAAGTATTCTATTCAAATATTTGAAAAAAAAAAACACTCAAAAGAGAAAAAGAAGCTGCCAGAGTAGCGGAAAGAAACCCACAAGAAAAGAAAAAGAAAAAAAAAATAGGCTCTTGATTGGCCTGATGACGGATTGGAGAATAATGATGACAAAGGCAGTTGGTGTGTTTTCTTTAAATAAAATAATGTTAGCCTAGAAAAGTGTAAAGTTTTAATTTATTGTATATCCTTGTAGAGAATAAAAAATGAATTCAGATCCTCTCATCTTCACTAAAACACAATCAACAAATTCAATCAGGATTCACACATACAAGCATGCATGTTTAACTTAGGGCGTGTTTGGTTAAGGGTGAAAGTGAGGAAGTGAGGAATTGAGAAAATAGTAATAATTCCCTTTGGAACTTGAGAATTGGTTAGTAAGTTTTCCGGTGTTTGGATGTTGTTGGGAAGTATGATTTGAAAAATATTTTGTCTTTTCCAGTGTTTGGATGATAATGTGAAAGTGGAAGTGGAAAAGTTGACCGTAAAATAATATTAAAATAAAAATTAATTAAGAAAAATAAAAAATAGACTGTAATTAGAATGCAAGTGAGATTTACATGGTAAAAAAATTAACTGTTTTATGCTACAATTTATTACAAATGCGATTTACATGACCATAAAATTAACTGTAACACTATAGAAGTGAGGAAATGGTTGTGTAAAAGAGAAAAGATAAAAGGAAAAGAGGTCTTCTTATTTTCTTTTTCCGGTGTTTGAATAGATAGGGAAGTGATAAATTATACTTCCCTATTTCCTTACTTCCGCCCACTTCCTTGCAACCAAACAGCCCCTAAAGAGCAGTCCATGTTTTTAAAATTTGGACAGTGTTAAATAATAATTGTATGATTCATCAAGATGTTATGGTGATGAGTAATCCGGATCTAAATGGGCCTGTTATTGGGCTTGCTGAATAGTCTAGGCCTGAGACTTCAGTTGGACCTGGTGCTCAACTTGAGGTTAAGTTTGGGTCATCGATGGAGAGGGGTGCACCAGTTCAAGTTGGGCAAGTATTGGGGCTTCAGGATGGGCTTCCTAAACCCAAGAAGAAAAACAAAGCCCCATCGCTTAAGCGAGGATCTCTTAACAAAGGAGACTGTGAGGGGAGAGGTTTGTGTTGTGATAACAATCTGTATGCTCTGATATCAATTGTTGTACCCCCACAACCAATCGCTGGGGTGGCGCAGCGAAATCAACACAAGATCGACGAGCAACGAGAAGAAAAAGAGAAGGAAGAAGATATTCCGAAGTATAGAAAAATAACACACAATATAACGTGATTTCACCGATCAGACAGATCATGTGTACGCTCACAGGAGAAGAGGAGGAACTTTATTAAACTTTGAGAAAGTATAATAAGAAACAGTTACACCTCTCGCTAAGAAGCTTACAAGCCCTTTGATGACCGTTAAGAACAACGAATACTTGTGGGTAAAAGTTCTCACATGAATGTCTCACTTTCTTAATGAATTCACCTTTTAAGAATTACATATTCTTTAAAACATTGAAAGCTACCCCTAAGGGGTTATTTATAGACCATAGAACTCTCCTAATCCAAAGAACGGTCACCGCCTCAAAATAAAGGAAACTCGAATCTAACTCAAAACTGGAAACATAACCCAAACAGGAAACTATCAGAACCGTCACTAGTCGACTAAGCCAAAGTATAAGTCGACTAATAACATATATTGGTTGATTGTACCTAATTACTAGTTGACTACTCTGACAAAATCCGAGAACCCCAACTCTCTACCGGCAAGAGCCAGTCGGCTATACCAAGGTATAAGTCGACTAAGCCTTATGATTAGTCGACTATACCAAATATTAATTGACTACTACTGTGCACAGTTCCTTGTGCACATCCATTCTTTGATCTTCGAAGTTTCGTCTATTTTCACGATATATTCCAGTCACAATCTTAACAATCTTCCCTTCACTCGAATACATCCAAGTCTGAGAATAGCCACCATACTCCATGTGCTCACATCAATGCATAATTGAACAACTCTTAACTTCATCTCCATCTCACTCCCTCTTTTTTATAACCCCTTCATGGGGTTCAGAACTTAATTAGGTCAAACAAGTTCAGGTCTGACCTGAACTAGATCACCTAACGATTTTCTTGATCAACACAGGATTTATAAGAATTTGCTTCACTACACGAGTAACGATCTGGACTACCTTATTGCGCGCCTAGTCCCAATCTGGCTTTGGGGTAAAAACTGAATATCTGAGCTTGAACCATCGTAGTCTCCGATTGTTCTACAACCTCCACTCTTGAAGCCGATGAAAACCGCAATCTACCAACTGTAACCTCTGAATTTCGCACCATGTAAACATCGCTACACGTTCAGCCTGAAACTTCACATGGGCATCTTTGAAAACTTTCATAAGATTACCTTCAGAATTGAAACTGAACCCTTCTCTAGTTAGGGTTCCAAGAGAGATGAGATTATATCGTGATTCAGAAACATGACGAACGCCTTGAAGAGTAGTGATGTATCTATTATGAGACCGAATCCGGATTATTCCTTTACCAATTACCTTGCTCGTAGTAGAATTGCCTATCAAGACTTCTCCCCCTTAAATTGAAGTGTATGAGGAGAATAACTTCTTATTGGAACTGATATGCTGTGAACATACAGAGTCAATTATCCATCTATTTTTGTTATCGACTAATCTGTCTGTAACAGATAAAAGGTCACACTTTTTTCATCTCCTTCAGCCAGTTCAACGACACCATTATTTGGTTGTTTCTTCTTTTGAGTCCAATAATCAACTCTATTGTTCCCCTTCTTATGACACAAGTTGTACATCAAATTCTTGTGTTTTTGATTACCTGTGTAACTTTCAATATTACTCTTCTCATTTGAAAAGTAAAATTGCCTGTAATCATCACAATGAGACTCATCCGTCAACTGTTTGTTAATTTCGTCCTTATTGAGCAGATGCTTCTTGACCTCATTAACCTTAACAGTTGATTTGCCTCTATAAATGATAGCTTCCCTAAAGCTCTTATATGAAGATGAAAAAGAACACAGTAATAGAAGTACTTGATTCTCATCTTCTATCTTAATCTCTATCTTATCTAAATCATTAATAATAGAAAAAATTCTGCAACATGAGACTTGATAGGTGTACTATCATGCATGTGAAAAAGAAAGAGAGACTGCTTCAGAATCAACCGATTCACCAACGACTTCTTCAGATAGTGGTCCTGAAGTCGTTTCTACAACAAGGATACTCTTTTCTTTGTAGAAAACTCATCCAACACTTCGTCCGTTAAGCAAAATTGAATAGCCGTCAAGGCTTTCTTATCCAACTCCTGCCAAGTTTTTTCCTTCATGTCTCGAGACTTTTTCTCCTTCCCAAGTAGTGCATTCTTCAATCCGTCATGAGTTAGGATGGCGTTCATTCTAATCTGTCACCTGCTAAAATTGATGACACCATCAAACTTCTGAATATCAAACTTGATTATAGATATCTTCACGTTGACCTTTCTCTAATATCAATTGTTGTGCCCCACGATCAATCGCTGGGACAGCACAACAGATCAACATAGGATTGACGAGCAGTGAGAAGAAAAAGAGAAAGAAGAAGATATTATGAAGTATAAAAAGCCAACACATCAATACAACGTGGTTCCACCGATCAGATAGATCGTGTATGCCTCAACGGGAGAAGGGGAGAAACTTTATTAAAGTTTGAGAAAGTACAATAAGAAATAGTTACACCTCTCGCTAAGAAGCTTACAAGCCTTTGATGGCTGCCAAAAACAGTAAACTCTTGTGGCTAAAACTTCTCACATGAATCTCTCACTTTCTTAATTACACCTTTTAGGAATTATAAATTCTTCAATACATTGAAGGCTACCCCTAAGGGGTTATTTATTGATCATAAAACTCTTCTAGTCCTAAACAAACTCCATTAATACGAACAGTCACCGTCTCAGAATAAATGATACTTGAATCCAACTCAAAATTGGAAACAGAAGCCAAATAGGAAACTGCTAGAGCCACCACTAGTCGACTAAGCCAAAGTATAAGTCGACTAATAACATGTATTTCTCTGATAAAATTCGAGAACCCCAACTCTTTGCTGGTAAGAGCTAGTCGACTATACCAATGTATAAGTCGACTAACAATTATGATTAATCGACCATACCAACTATTAGTTGACTACAACTGTGCACAGTTCTTTGTGCACGTCCGTTCTTTGAGTTTCATCTACCTTCACGATCTATTCCAGTCACAATCCTAACAACCTGGACCCTATGCTCAAACGGAGATTTATCAATAGTGGAGTTTCTCGGCCGTCTTCTATGGTTAAACAGGGGCATGAGGTACTCCTGATGGGATGAAGCTCGATGGGTCGGGTCTTGGCCCACTGATTGATGAGGAGTTCTTGATGAACGTTGTGGGCAAGGGCCTTAAGGAGACCTTTTCAACGGAGTATGAGAACTTCATGAGACAGTTTTCTTGCGGCAGACCAGCTCAGCAGAAGATGGCGGTGACAAATAGAGGGAAAGCAAAGGCTCATGCTCGAGTTCAAGTTTAGGGGTGTCCTTTGTTGGAAGAGTTCTTCTAGAGTTGAGGGAGGACTTGTGAGACTGACTAGTGCAGGTTGAGCTTCTGCATGAGGGCTGGAGGGGTTTTGCGTTGCTCCAGTGGCGAAGTTATTATCTAAGAGTGACTTGAGGGAAGGAGAGAGTAAGGTTTTCTCTTTTCTCTATACTTGTGTTCCTTTAACTATATTCGGGCACCTACGTGTGCACAGTTTCTGTACTTTGGAGGTTTTATATTCGTGTACTTGTTTGGGATTGTTTTCATTAATTCTTCTAATGAAGTGTGAGGGGCCTTTTGCTCATTGTTTTTTCTAAAAAAAAGATGCAAAGATAATTGTCCACTACATATGAATCTGACCTTAGCTACATATACTGTCAATACGGGAAAAGAATGTTCGTGAGAAACATGAGAGGATCCAAATACAAAAGAAATGATCAAGATTCAAAGTGATTTCCTTGCCACCACCACTAAACATGGAATCAGGTAACCAGATCCTTGTTATGGGTCAAGAAGGGACAAATTTCCCCCAAAAAAAAAATTTCAATTTTAAAAAATATTTTAAAATTGACCGCCAAAAGTATTTTCAAAAACCAACTTTTGACATACCGCGTTGGCCGCGGGGCGTTTCACCCTGCCAGCATGGCGCCCGTGCTGGCAGGAATTAGTTTTTTCTTTGTCCGGGGTTCGATTTTTTCTTTGTCCGGGGTTGGCAACCCCTGACAAAATATTATATATATATATATATGAGAAAAATGTATATCAGCCTGCGGCTGAGAGAACTCTCTCAGCCTGAGGTGACGTGGCTCAATTTTGTCACCCCACTAACTTGCGGCCCACTTATAGGAAGAAGTTAAATTACTAAATACCCCTTATGAAAAGCTACTCTTTCGGTAACTTTCGTTATTGTTTATTATTATTTGCCCACAAGGCAATTTTTGGACCGCTCGTTGTCAGATTTAGGTTATTATTTATTATTATTTTCCCCCCTTTTTTTGCCGCTCTTTACAGGATTTAGGTTATTGTTTATAAATTATTTACAGTGCAAATGTAAACAATGAACGACATTGCGACCAAAGTCGCATAAGTCTACAGTGCAAACATAGACATCTGCGACCATGGTCTACACTGCGACCAAGGTCGCAATCATCTACAGTGCAAACATAAACAACTGCGATCAGGGTCAATAATGCGACCAAGGTCGCATAAGTATACAGTACAAACATAAACAACTGCGACCAGGGTCGACACTGCGACCATGGTCGCATAAGTATACGGTGCAAACATAAACAACTGCGACCCGGGTCGACACTGCGACCAAGGTCGCATAAGACTACAGTGCAAACATAATCAACTGCGACCATTGTTTATAAATTATTTACAGTGCAAATGTAAACAATGAACGACATTGCGACCAAGGTCGCATAAGTCTACAGTGAAAAAATGACGTTAAATACACTGCGACCATGGTCGCAGGACACTACAACGCATATTGAGACAACTGCGACCCATGTCGCAGTATGTAATAAAAAAAAGGACCTTTCATATACTGCGACCAACGTCGCATTCGTATAAAATAAAAGACCAAAAAAAAAAAATTAAAACTCTACGATCTAAGTCGAACAGATCTGCAACTATAATTTTAACTACTGCGAACGAGTTCGACAAATAGTGTATGAAAAAAAAATTTGGCTTAAAAAAATATTAGCAAGGTCGCATACATATACATCGCTTTTTCAAAAAATACTACGACCATGATAAAAATAAAAGGAAATGTTTTTACATTAGGTAAAAAGTTGTGAGTGAGGGTATTTTCGAAAAATACAATGTTGAGGTGACTGACATTAAATTAGGCGGGATTGTTTAGGTTTTTGTCCGCCAAAATTTATGACAGATTTGTGGATCTGATGTTGCCACGTCCCGCCGGCTGAGAGAGTTCTCTCAGCCGCAGGCTGAGGTACAGTAACCCATATATATATATATATATATATATATATATATATATATATATATATATATATATATATATATATATATATATTTGCTATTTTGTTCTTTGTCCGAGGTTGTCAACCCCAGACAAAGACTTTTTCTTTCTTTTTTTGGCTTTGTCCGAGGTTGGCAGCCCTAACAAAGCACAATTGTTTTTTTGACCCAAAGGTTCTTTGTTCGGGATTGCCAACCCCAGGCAAAGAAATTTTAGTTTTTTTTTCTTTTTTCTATTATTCGATCCGTGTTTTGCATCAAACTGGCCTTAACTCAATTGGTAAAGTGGAGGACTGTAGTTGGCAATTCCTTCAAATTTCTTACGTCGCTGGTTTGAATCCTGGCTGGTCAGAGTTTTTTTAGATTTTTCTTTTTTAATTAACAAGTAAAAAATCGCTGTTTATTTGCCAAGGATCGAACCGGGTGACCAGCATGAAAATCAGGAATACTCATCACTCTATTATAATAACCTAATGACAATAACTTTCTCTTCATCATATTTATTTGTCCGGACAAAGACAAAGGAAAAGAAAATTCAAATTTCTTTGTTCGAGGTTGTCAACCCCGAACAAAGTAAAAAAAGTGTCTTTCTCCTAGGTTGGCAATCTCGGACAAAGAACAAAATAGCAAAAGAAATGTAATCTTCGTCCGGGGTTGCCAACCCCGGACGAAGAAAAAACTGACCCCCACCAACATGGGCTCCACGTTGGCGGAACGAAACGCCTCGCTGCCGACGTGGCGTGTCATAGGTCGATTTTTGGAAATATTTTTAGGAGAGATCGATTTTCAAAAATTGTATTATTTGAAAAAAAATGTTCGTAAAAAATAGCCAGACCTTCAATCATTGGGCAATTTTTCAAAAAACCCATTTTTAATAAATAATTTTCTAAAAATCGACCCCCCAAAAGTGATTCCAAAAACCGACATTTGACACGCCACGTCGGCGGCGGGGCATTTCGCCCTGCGAGCGTGGCGCTTCGCCACCGGGGAGGCAGTTTTTTCTTCGTCTGGGATTGGCAATTTCAGACAAAACTTATATTATTTTTGCTGCATAGTTCTTTGTCCGTGGTTGGCAACCTTAGAGAAGGAACTTTTCTTTTTTTATTTTGACTTTGTCCGGGGTTTCCAACCATGGAGAAAGCCTGTTTCCGTCCTTTTTTTTTTTCCCCACTTTTGCTTTGTCCGGAGTTGGTAACCCTAGTCAAAGAAATTTGAATTTTTTTCCCTTTTTCTTTGTCCCGATAAAGAAATAGTATGAAGAGAAAATTATTGCTATTAAGTTATTGTAGTAAAAGGGTGAGTACTTCAGCCCATCACGCAGGTGACCTAGGTTGATCCCCTGCAACAATGATTTTGTTACTTGTTAATCAAAAAAGAAAATCCAAAAATAGCCTGAATTGTCGGATTTGAACCGACTCTGGGGATTGCCAACTACGGTCTCCACTTTACCAACCGAGTTAAAGCGAGATTGATGTAAACATTGATGAAAAAAATAGAAAAAGATAAAAAAAACAGTAAAATTTCTTTGTCAGAGCACTTAAGCAAAAAAAATAAGTGTTTTGTTCAGAGTTACAAAAAAGTTAAAAAATTAAAATAAAATGTCCTTTTTTGAGGATAGAATTAAATGACTTTATTCGGAATTGTCAAATTAAAATTAAAAAAAAGATTCTCGAGTTGACAACTCCGAATGAAGAAAAAATAACAAAAAAATTACGTCCAGAGTTTTCAAGCATGTACAGAAAAAAAAACAGATCGTTGGCAACGCGCGAGCGCCATATTGGCGTGGCGAAACGTCCCGCCACCGACTTTTGAGAGGGAGGGGTCGATTTGTAAAATTATTTATTAATTAAAATTGGGGTTTGTAAAAAATTGCCCTCAATCATTTGAATCCTATTTATATGAATCAAACTCAGCCTCCAATGTCCGCTCGTGGTTCTGCCACTCTCGCTCTCGCTCTCGCTCTCTTCCCTTCTCTTTGGGGGCAGTAACTAGAGTGGGGAAGAAAAAAGACCATTTTCTTTCTTTTCTTTTCTCAGTTAAATTATTTTTCTTATTGATTAGTTATTTTTCTTTCGAATAACAAACAATAATTGAAGAGACAGTGATCGAGAGAGAGAGAGAGAGAGAGAAATGGATGATAGATTTCCACCTGCTACTTACTTCCAGTACTCTCCTTCTGGAATCCATTCGTCCCATTATTCCATTCGCTTTCCTGCTCCTCCAGAGAGAGAAAGGTACTGCCTTTTTATTGGTTTTCAGTCCAAATCTGCTACTGTTCACATGGGTTTCAATTCTTTGTGTGGTCGATGCTTTTTAATCCCAGTTTAGACGTTTCAACTGATGCTTTGTTGGTAAAAAGATGGAACTTTTAATGTCAAAATCTGATCTTTTGTGCCAAAATAACAAGCTTTGATGATTATTTGTTTCTTTTCTTTCATGTTAAGGTTAGAACTTTCTTGAATATACTGTGGCCAATATTTGTTATTATTGATATTGTGTCAGAGCTTTGCCCAGTATATTTTGTCCACTATCATTGTGTTTAGGCCGACAATCAGAGTTTGAAAGCATGTTGTAATGTTACTTGATCTTTAAAACCGAAGATCCTGTTTCATGAATCATGAATCCATGATAACTATCCAATTTTAATTGGATTAGAGAAAAAATGCTATATTTATATGAGAGACGTATTGGAACAACAATTTAGTATCAAATCTTGGTGTGGTTGCGAAGGTCAATGGTTCCGTGCAGAATTTATATCATTGACAAGTATCAGGAGCAATCAACCCTAACATAGAATGGGAACTTTTGACTCGAACATTGTTGTTCGAAATACATTTTGGTACTCTGGTTGCAGCGACAGGCCTTTAGAGCATGGCTCAAGTAGGTTATCCACAGCACTTAAATGGATAGTATTAAAAGAACTAATTAAATATAAAAAATTAAAGGATGTAGAATATTAAGAACTTAAAAGAATTAAATGACATATGCATAAAGACTCAATATTGTACTGCCCCATTCTAATCAAGATTTAATCAAAACATTTGGTTTTTTAAGCTTGTCATAGTCACAAGTATCTAATTCTTTCTTTTCCTTTCTTTCCTTTTTTCGCCTCCTCATCTTCGGATCTTCTGCCCTTCTGCTAGTCGAAGAATGAAATGTTTTGGTAAAAGGGTATTAGCTCTCTGGATGCTTGGTTAGATTGTGTCGTTTATGTGCCTAGAAAACCCCCTTTCAATGTCATGCCAACCTAGGATCAAATTTCATTTGATTAGCCAATATGGAAGTGGTTAGCTTAGCCTCAAAGAGAAGTGCATAGTACACTAGTCTTGTACATTAATTGGAATAGAACATGATTGATGGACCATCAATAATGTGGAAGTTTTATGAAAATTCTGAATATAACATTAGTATTGTGTCCTGATAATGTTGTATTGTCTTTCATATATTGATAACATTTCAATATGCTTAAATTACCCCAAACGGTTTTGAAGAAATTTGTTGCTAATTGCGTGCATGGTAGGTCATAATTTAATTCTTGATGCTGTGCTATTGAATTGATAATTTGAAAGGTCTCACGGGTCTTGAAGAAGCAACATTTCTCTAGCGAGTTTAATTGTTTCTTCAAGCAACAATAATCTGCTAGTAAGTGGCCATAGATAGGACCCGAGTAAATGTAGCTGTTGTTACTGTATGAGCTGGTGTACTAGCTCTGATTGAAATCAACCAGTATTGTCCAAAATGTGCCTTCTTAATATTCTAAAAGGGACTCGAGCAAAACCTCTGGAATTCTATATGAGCTTTGCGGACAGTTTCACATGTTACTTGCTGTTTTTTCCTTCCTTCTTTTTCTATCAAAGCAACAGACCTTTGGCCAGATCACGGCTTCACTTCTCTACTCTTGCACTCTCATAGGCCGGTTGGGAACCTCCATTTAGTCTCCTCTCTTTTTTTCCCCCTTCTTAATCCTTTGGAGTTTTCTTCCACTACTATCTGGATGTTTTCTCTGGTGTGAGGCCAGGCAGTTTCTTCGACTACTATCTTGATGTTTTCTCTGCTCTGAAGCAAGGCAGTTTCTATCTTCCAGATGTGTTTTTTGTTTCCATTGATGCATCGTGTTTGCAACATGTACGAACTATACTGATCTAGACAGCACAAATCACTAATAATTGGCCTAGCAATTCTAAATCTTGCCCGTTGTTGTTCAACTAGATTGCAGGAGCCTAGAGTGCTTCAGCTGGGAGGAGTTGGGATGCTGGTTTAAAGATGAATCCTTCATGCATTTTTTTTCTTGGGTGTGGTTTTTTGGGTGTGGTTTTTTGTTGTTAATTTTTTGTTACTTATTAAATCTATCTTATCAGCTTCCACTGAAAACCTATTTTGCACACCCACCTGCCCAGATGCATATATTTGCGTCTTTATAGTACATTAAGTTCAAGATTGAACTCTTTTAATTTAGATTAGAAATATTTGTCTCGGCCGACTAGTGACCTGCATTATGATTGTTTGAATTATAGAACAGAAAATGAGCATGGGTGTCCAACATCCATCAGTGAAGTGGGAACATTAAAATCAGTGGTGGAGGATTTTTCTTGTGGTGTTTTTTTTGTGTGTGCGCGTGGGGTGGGTGGGGCGGGGGGTGTTAGGCATTAATGAGCATGATGAGGAGAAAGAATTTTTTTTTAGTAAACTCCTCTTTGGACATTTTTCAAATAAAAATTTAAATTTTAAATCAATTTAAAATATCAAGTATTAAGATACAATAACAATATATAATATTATAATGAGAAAACATTCCTAAAATTGCAGAACTTTCTACACATACCTCCTGGCCTTATGAGCTTCATTCTACTTTATATAATATATTTATATGTAAGCCAGGGGATAGAAGAAATTATGAGGGACACTTTGCATTCATCGTGGAAAGTTTTTTCTTTAAAGAATTTGCAAGGTTCTTTATTTAAAATAAAAGATTAGTTGGAGAGATTGGATTGTTGAAATAATGTTCTTGGATAGCAGATGATGTGAAGTGATATACATCCATATTATCTAAATATCCAATCATTCACATTTTTATTACTGCATGGGACCCAAGTAGGGGGAGCGAAAAGGCAATTTAAGCATCCACATGCATGCATTAATTCTTTATTAGTCACTTGTATAACAGAACAAAAGGATTGAGCGGAGAATTGTGGTAAACATTAAACAAAGGTCCAACAATTTGGCGGGGGTAGGAAACTGCAAATATTCTATCATGCAAAGTTGATTTTATTTATTTATTATTTTTATTATTACTATTTTTTTTGTGGTTGGGGGGGGGGGGCACCCCTTCCTTCCCCCTGTCCTCCATCATTAGCTGCAATAATTATTTCAATTGTCATGTTTTATAATGTTGTATTGCCAAAATTCATTATGCTGAACTTCTTACAAATCATTTTGCCACGAGAATATTTTTTTAATAAATTAAAAAATGATAATTAAGAACTTTAAAAAATAAAAAGTGTAATTTGTTATTGTTTGCTCTAGGCATGAAAAGTTTTCCTTATGGGTAAAAACCGTTGAAGTAGTAAGAGAAGTCTGCGAATAATGGTCTAGTCTAAGAAGAATGTTCCATCGACTAGTGGCCTGATTTAGAGAAGTAACATGTATTGGACATTGACCTGACCTGGCCAAACTTTACTTGTGCATGTTTCCTCAATATCTTTGGTAGGAACAAAACCTTTCTTGACCCAAAAATTGTGCAACCTTGTACTAGTCTATATGACACTTGTAAGAAACCTTTGTAGTTCTGTTAGGAAATTAACTTAACGCAGCAGTGTATAGAATTGAATTCATAGCAATAACAGACTGAATAAAAAGCTAAAAAGAATCACAGTAAACTCAAAATTCGTAGAGATTATATGATTCGGCACAATGGCATGTGTCGCTCGCTGATTGCATCTCAATTTTGCATTATTATCATCATATTTGCACATTTATTGTTGATTATTTTTTATTTAACATTGCTATTTAATCCTCTTTTTGATTATGGGGTGTAGTTACTTAATGAGAAGATAAGGATACAAGAAACTTCTATTTTATCCTTAATCCTATCTAAATTTGGGTTTCAATTTAAATCAATTTGAAATCAAGAGGAGGAAAGGATAAATCATCATCTTCACAATTCAAATTCAAAATTAGAAGATATATTTTTAGAAGATGGATGGGATAAAACTACTCTTAATTGGGGATAAGGAGGATAATTCAAATTAAATGGAGTTTAAAATCAATTCTGACTCGAATTCAGACTACACACCTCTTAGTATTCAGATCATAACTTTCGTTGCAGATATTCAAATCCGATGATTCAAAATGCTACAGAAAGAGGACTTAAAGAGTTATAATTCATATGTTGATCACTGTTTTTAATTCAGCCGTCTGATGAGTCATATTCAAGTCAACACGCGGACTTGCTGCAGATTAATTCAAAATTGAATTCGCATATTGAATTAAGATTTAGTTAAACCTTCTAATTTGTATCTTATTGTGATTGGCTCTGAGGCCTATTTAAAAAACTGAAATCTCTCATAAAAAAGTATCTCCA
The DNA here is from genome assembly GCA_038442645.1 of Agave tequilana. NCBI lineage: Eukaryota > Viridiplantae > Streptophyta > Magnoliopsida > Asparagales > Asparagaceae > Agave > Agave tequilana. The sequence goes on from JAVJIF010034147.1 coordinate 51,561, forward strand.
CATTAGAGATCATAACTTAGGATTTTTCTTTAGTCTCTTCTCCATATTTTTTTTTGTAATTTTTAAGATTTAGTTCTAATTCAAGATTTGTAAAGAAGAAGGAGGCTCTTGTAAAGGTGACAACATCAATAACAAGGTTTTTCTTTTCAATTTATGTTTATTTACTTGTTTTCTTTACTTGCTTTCTATTTTACCATACTTTCTTTAGATTCTCTCATGAATAGCTAATCTTTTTCATTGCTTATTAATCTTTACTCACCACTACTTCTAATTCTAGGTTAGAATAAGCTGATTGGATCCTATGCATGCTTAAACCCTGGAAATAGCTAATACTCTTGAAGGTACATAACGATAGTTAATTCTATTATTTGCTAATACTTCATGTTCATAGTTAATTTAATAGCTAATAGTTAATTCTATTATTTGCTAATACTTCCCAATAATTTTTCTTATTTTATGCTTAGATAGTCTTAATAGTTTAATGTTGATTATTTTTCTTATTCTATACTTAGGAAACTTTGATAGTTTAATGTTAGGTCTTGGTTAGTGATTATTTCAAATAGGGTTTCTCCATCTTATGTATCTTACTTAAATTGAATGCAATTCTAAGGTATAGTTTTTATGTCAAAGTGAAGTTTAATCTAACATAAGTTAGTAAGTTAGTGGTGGTAGATGATTAATAAGTCTTGTTTCTTTTTCTTTTAATCTTTTTGAAACCCTAGTCTCTAATCTAACCCTATTTTTACCATCATATTTTTATCTCTAACATTTAATATAATATTTTTCTTTTAACACAAAGAAGAACAAGTTAACCAATCTAGCTTGTAAAAAGATACCGAAAAGTTTCTATTGCATTACTCCCTATGGATTCGACCCGTATAGCCTTTGCCATCACAGTTAAATTGTGAAAGGCAGAGACTTAACCGATATTTAGAAAACATCCTTCTAACCTTAACTCATCTCTGTTTTTCGGCAATCACTCGCGAAAGATAACTAGATCTGAATATGTAAGTTTTCTCTCAAACTAAAAACCTTAGATGTTGTATCTCTTGTCATCCTCTTTTGTCACACACATAATCAGATTGGGAATCCCATCTCATTCCATTTCATATGTGAAACTGTTTCAGACTTTGGTCAGCACAGCAAAACAGGACCGGTTTGGGTTTGGATGGTTGAATCATACCCAAGTTCTAACGACATGGTACTTGAGCTATTGCAGTTCATGCATCTCATGATGATTGATGACTTCAATTGTGGGAACTTTGATCTTATAAATGGAATTTATATGCTGCATTAAAAAAAAATTGTTCAAAATTTCTATTATCAAATTTGTAATTATTGTAGGATCTATTAGGTAACATAAAAACCAACTTTATATGGATCAAATTAGCTATTTTGCCATGTGTAAGAAAGTTTACACCCAGCAGTCCCAGCCATTCATTTGTACCTTAGGATTCTGTCCACTGTATCCATTGTGTAGACCATCTGCTGGATGCCACAATGTATATGACATGGTGATGAATTCTAGATGGAGTTCAGCTGAAGTTTTGCTTCTGTTCTCTATTTTGTGATGACAATTGTCGTGGCATTAGCTATGTCCGTGGTTTAGCTCCAACGCCAAGTTGAGAAAATAGTTTCTTCTAACCTAGCTGCTCATCTATGTGCCTTGCAGCGTGCATCACAAAGGTGAGCATAATCCTGCAAGATGATAGAAATGCTTGCTTCCTTGTTTTCTAATTAATGTGGATGCTCTAGCTTCACTGTCAAGTGCAAAAAGAAAATGACATCTATAAGTTTCATTTGCATGTTTAATAAATTCGTTAGATCCCTTCTCTTTCATATATTGGCTGGAAATTAGGAACCCTCTCTCATTGGAAATTAGGAACTCTCTCTCTCTCTCTCTCTCTCTCTCTCTCACACACACACACACACACACACACACACACACACACACACACACACACCCCCACCCACCAAAAAAAAAAAAGTAGGTTGTCTCTCTTCATATCCCCTCCAGTTTTCTGTCTCACACAAAAAAAAAAGTAGGTTGTCTCTCTTCATATCCCCCCAGTCCTCTGTTGCATTGAAAACCTACCGGTATCCTATCATTCTTTACCTGAAAATTCTTCTCTGATAAACACCTTTCCTGTTAACCGTGGTAACTAATAAAGATAAAGAGAAATATCTAATGAAACTTACATTTGTGCTCTGACAGCTGTCTTTTCTTTTTAAACTATACCTTTCAAAAAAGAAATAAATAGAATTCTAATTGTTCACGCAAACTAGAGGAAAAAGAAGACACTACCAACTCACCTGTTTCCACCTTGGTCGGTGCCACTTGCCACTTGCCACATCGTTACATTGTTCTCTCTCTCTCTCTCTCTCTCTCTCTCTCTCTCTCTCTCTCTCACACACACACATTTCAGTGCTTTGTGCCTCTTTCTCTGTGATTGTCCCTAATAGACGTGGATGAAAGAATTATACCTACTACACTGATGTGATTGATCTGTTGCTCTGAGAACTCCATCTTTTCTCTTTTTGCATCCGCACATAGGAAAAAGTATAAATTATTTAGGTTATATTGTGTTACATCTGTTTCAGTTTCTTTTGTGGTGGTTGTTTTTGCGCGTAATTTATCATGATTGTCTTACACAATTGTAGATAATCTAAATCATGTGATAGCTGATATATTCGATTGCTCTTCTGTTGATGTTCTTATACTCCTGTTGTATTTTTTTATGAAAATCAAAACCATCAGTTACCTGATGTGGATTTATTTAGTCGTGTGGTGTAGGGAGAGAGGATATCGAGGAGATAAAGGAAGGTAGCACAGAAATCGGAAGATAAAGGAGTAAGAACGGCGCATAGAAGCAGGCCAGGAAGATCCTGGTCGACCGCCCGGCCGACCGGTGGACAGAGCACGGTCGACTGGGCAGCGACCGATGTACGCGACGTGCACAAGTATAACCCGGTCGACCGCCCGGTCGACCGCCCGACAAGGCTCTGCCTCGGTTGGGTCCAGTCGACCGGGCCGATCGACCATGGACATGGGTCAGTCGACCGGCCGGTCGACCGACATACACGTTTTGGCTGTCCTTTCTGCATTCAGATTACTTTTCTGTTTAGGATCGAATTCAATCGGGGTTTCCTAATACCCTAGAACTCTGTGGCTATAAAAAGGGCTAGAGCCCTCATGTATTGTATCTCTGAAAATCCCTCTGAAAATCTCCCTTGAAATTTCTTGAAGAAGGAATAAGTTGTAATTGATTGTTGAATCAATAAAATCTCTCCCCTTGCCCCGAGGACGTAGGCACGATGTCGAACCTCGTTAAATACTGTGTTGATTGCTTTTCTCTATTGTTCTCTGTTCTTGTGCGTGTTGGTACATCTCCGGCTGCATCTGTCTTTGTCTGGTGGATTCCTCAGAAAGGTTGCCGCGCACGCGCACAAGTGGTATCAGAGCATCCTAGATTTGGCGTGGGATCGTGTGTTGATTCCAAGGGCATCAGTTGCTGTCTGGCAGAGATCGTGTGTCGATCTCGGAGCAGCGTTGGGACTGTTTGTGGGATCGTGTGTCGATCGCAAAACAGCGTATAGATTGCTCGAGGAATCAATTTGGAGGAGTAGATTGCTTTGGAAACTCTTCGAGGGTTTCGCGTGGATCCTATCTTTATTTCGTTTGTTTTATCTAACTCCGTTTATTTCCGCATTGCTTTAAGGAATCAGTTAAGAAGATGGCTAGAGAAAATACATCAAATCCACATCCGTTGAGGATTGATGTGGTGAACTTCGACGACAAGAACAACTTCAGTATGTGGAGGTGTGAGGTGATGGATGCGCTGACGGCGTCAAACCTAGAAGACACTCTACGGTTGGAGAAGAAGCACGCATCAACAACTGAAGAAGATTAGGACAAGATGAACCATACGACGTGTGGCTTGATCAGGTCTTGTCTGACATAAGACATCAAGTATCATGTGTTGCATGAAACATCTGCAAGGCAGTTACGGGAGATCCTGGAGAAGAAGTATCTGACGAAATGAGTCGAATCGCAGTTGCAGTTGAAGAGTAAGCTTTATCGTTTCCAGATGCAGAGAGGATGCTCCATCAACGAACACATGAATAGCTACACAAAGCTTCTTACAGATTTAGTTAATGTTGTTGTGGAGATCGATGAAGAGAATAAGGCGGTAATTCTGTTGAATTCTCTTCCTCAAGAAGAGTATGAAACCTTTACTCTTACATTGATCAATGAAAGAAAATTCCTTAGTTATAGTGAGGTGTCTGCTGCTCTTGTGAGTTATGAAGTAAGGAGACATGACAAACTGTCTTCTTCTGAGAGCACAACAGCAGAGGCATTAGCTGTAAGAGGCAGAAGTTCTAATAGGAAGGGAAGAGATGATCAGAGAAGATCGGAGTCCAGATTAGCCTTCAGAGATCTGAAGAGAAATCAGTGCGCCTTGTGCAAGGAGCTAGGGCACTGGAAGGTTGACTATTCAAAGGCTAAAGGTAAGAAGAAGGAGCTAATGACCGAGGCAAATCTCGCGAAGGTGGTCAGTACTCAAGCCAGTACATCACAGGCGGATGGATCGGATTCAGACTCATTGGTATTCTCTCTCTCTATTACTACTTCTACTGTTGATTACTCAGATAATGCTGAGTGGATCTTAGATACCGGAGCTGCCTATCATGTTTGCCCGAACATGACCTGATTTTTTAGCTTTGAGAAGTTAGATGGATGCTTCACAGTCATGGGTGATGATCATGTAATGTAGAAGGGATGAGTACAGTCCGTATCAAGATGTTTGATGGGATAGTACGAGAATTGAAGGAGGTGAGGTATGTACCTCAACTCAAAAGGAATCTTATCTCTGTTGGCGCTTTAGAAGCGTTGGGTCTTGTGGTATCTATACGAGATGGTGTTCTCAAGATGACCAAAGGCTCAATGGTGGTTACGAAGGGCGTCCGCCAGAACAATCTCTACTACTTGAAGGGTAGTATAGTTATAGGTCAGATGGAGACTTCTAGTTCTTCAGATGATGGTTGCACAAAGATCTGACAGATGAAGGTCGGACATGGAGGTGAAAAGTCTTTGCTAGCTCCTGCAAAGAAGGGATCATTGGAAGGTGCTACTACCTGCAATTTGGTGGGTGAACACGGCGTGCTGGACAAGAAGAAGGTGAATTCAGCACCAGTACTCATCGCTCAGAAGGTCTCCTTGATTGTATTCACGTAAGCGTTTGGGGACCTGCTAAGACTGCATCACTTGGAGGTCACATGTACTATCTCTTTTATTGATAATTTATCTAGGCATTGTTGGATATATCCCTTGAGACAAAGGCTTGAAGGCCTAGATATGTTGGTGCAGTGGAAAGGAAGAATGGAGAAACAAATAGGTAGGAAGATCAAGGAGCTACAGATTGGTAATGTTGAAAGATACATGGACCAATTTTTAATTTTTGGCCAGAACACTGGTATTGTACTCACTTCACAGAAGGTATACATGAGTTGACTAAGGAGGTAAATCATTCCTTACTGGAGAAAGTTCGATGGTTGTTGTCTAATGCACGATTAGACAAATTATTTTGGGCTGAGGCGATTGTGTATGCTAGCCATCTCATAAATGGATCGACTGCGATAGGAGGTAAAACTCCATTAGAAGTTTGGTCTGAAAAAGCTACTCAAGGTCATGCTTTGCTGCGGGAACTTAGAAGTCTGTCCTACTTCAGTGCCAAAGATGGCATGGTGAATCCGCGAGTAAAGAAGTTTGTGTTTTTGAGTGTCAAGAGAAATATGAAAGGCTACAGGTTATGAGACCTCGAAACAAGAAGATTGTGATGAGTCAACATGTCACGTTTGATGAGACTTCAATGACGAAGTCTACCATCTCTCAGTAGAGAGGACGAAGATCAAGAAAGTATCGCAGCGGGTGGAGGTTGATGCTACTCCACCATCTCCAGTTGGTTCGGTATCAGTGAAGGCTTCACCGGATGTGACACCGGGTAGAGATTATGTAGCCAGTTTTTATGTTGAACAGGTTGACGACATTAATGAGAATGTCGAATTATTTGCAGCCATTGGAACCAAGATAAAACCACGAAAGTGGGTGAAGAAGCATGAATCTCAAGTTTGTGACTGCGACAAGCTCAAGTTGAAGGTCGTTGTTCTCCATGACGGTAATGAGGAGATTTATATGACTCAGCCAGGTCGGTTCGCTGCTGCAGATTCAATTATAGGTACTTGAGCTTGATGGAGCTCATTTTAATAAACTACGATTGACTTGATCTTTTGGGCAAGGTACGTAGGCAGCCGTAAAAGACGCAACCATTTGGTGATGCAACCTGTATGAAGTTATTTGGGTTCTCGAGAAGATGATTGGGACTTCACGTAGAGGTGAAGAGTTGGACTTCATGTAGAGGTGAAGCATTGTGATCTCGATGAACAGTTGATCTTCTGGTGAGAAGATGGTTAAGCTTGCATAGGAGGGAGGGGTGTGCATCCAGTTGTTGAAGCCGATGATGGTGTTCGGTGTGCTCTACTCAGACTTGGTTGGACCGTCAGCAGAAGACATGTAGATTGGAGCAAGCCAGTCAATTGGAGAGTCAGTGTTGGCTCATGATGAGTTCTTCATGAGGTCATGTAGTTGCTACGTTGGAGACACGTTTAGTGATCGGTTCGTATGGTATTTCTCCTAAGGTGAAGTGATGGGAACGCATGTTGATGCATTCCGATTGGATAGCTGAGCTGAAATTGGAAGCTTACAATTGATATTGGAGTTTGGTGGAGTTGCAAGTGGCGATGACAAACTCAGTTTTAGATCTAGTGAGATCAGTGAAAATCAATTGTACATGTACTGGCGATTCGTTTGAAGGAACAGGTTTCGTCTGTTGGCCAAGTCGAGATCGTGTGTCAATTTCGCTGAGATCTTGTGTCGATTTCGTTCGGAGCACTCAAGCCGAGATCGTGTGTCGATTTCGCTAGGTGGTATATTGGAGTTCGGCTCAGATTTGAAAAATCTTCACCAAGGTGGAGTTTGTAGGGAAAGAGGAGATCGAGGAGATAAAGGAAGGTAGCACATAGATCGGAAGATAAAGGAGCAAGAACGGCGCATAGAAGCAGTCCAGGAAGATCCCGGTCAACTGCCCAGTCGACCGGTGGACAGAGCACGGTCGACTGGGCAGTCGACCGATGTACACAGCGTGCACAAGTATAACCCAGTCGACCGCCCGGTCGACCGTGGCATGGAACGGTCGACCACTTGGTCGACCGACTGACAAGGCTCTGGTCTCGATTGGGTCCGGTCGACTGGGCCGGTCGACCTTGGACATGGGTCGGTCGACCGGCCGGTCGACCGACAGACGCGTTTTGGCTGTCCTTTCTGGATTCGGATTCTTTTTCTGTTTGGGATCGAATTCAATCGGAGTTTCCTAATACCCTAGAACTCTGTGGTTATAACTAAGAGGTAGAGCCCTCATGTATTGTATCTCTGAAAATTCTTCTAAAATCTCTCTTGGAAATTCCTTGAAGAAGGAATGAGTTGTAATTGATTGTTGAATCAATAAAATCTCTCTCCCTTGCCCTGAGAACATAGACACGTTGCCGAACCTCGTTAAATACTGTGTTGATTGCTTTTCTCTATTGTTCTCTATTCTTGTGCGTGTTAGGTACATCTTCGACTGCATCTGTCTTCGTCTGGTGGATTCCTCAGAAAGATTGTTGCCGCGCACGTGCACAACATGTGGCCATGTTCCTATCCTCCTAATTTAGTTTGCAGACGTTGATTCTTCTGAATGGAAAATTGAAGTTTTCATACTTATGGTAATCGATCTAACAATCCACATTAATAGCTTGGTTGCTTCAAATATCAGTGGATTTTGTTTTTTGTTCCTTTTTGCTAGCTTAGAAACAAACTGTTTTATATTCTTGATCACTCATTACCCTGTGGCTTCTTTCTTTCATGTTTCATAATGTTAATTCACAAGCACTGGAAAAATTGAAGTATTTTTATCTTTTCCTAAATTTATGCTTATGAATTTCTTTTCCCATGTTGATAATGTCAAGTCAGATTTGTTTCTCTCAAATCAAGCAAATTGTACCTGTTTCCATTCATAAATTTTGAATTCCTTCTATCATTTGGGACAAATATCATGGATTATGCTGCTGAAATATTCTGGTCATTCTCGGGCTTAGTGTAAGACTTTCCCGGCTCCTTGTAGATTTACAAATTGTCTTGTGCCCACAGGTATCTAGCTGAATTATTGGCTGAGAGGCAGAAGTTGGGACCGTTCTTGCAAGTTCTACCATTTTGCAGCAGGCTTTTGAACAAGGTGTGTTGTTCTTGTTCTTCAAACAATGATACAACAGTCAACTTTTTGTGGTTATTACACTGTGGAATGAAAGCCAAATTTATAACAATTCTTGTTGGCTTATAGTATCTCTTGTACATCATAGCATATCATTTGACAATTCATGAATTATAATTTAACTTGTTAGGGTTTCCTTCCTAACTAACGATATTAGTTGGATAAACAGGAAGCTATCTTGTTTTCCTCTGAGTAAAAGTAGTTGGCCTCCCTATAAACAAAGAATATAGAAATTTGAATTACAATGAGCTAGAACATACAACGCTGTAGCCTGGATTTTTAAATGAATTTACCATATTTATAGTCTTTTATATAGAGCACCTGCAAAAGAAACAAGAACATATTAATCCACTTAACTGTAATATTTAGTGGTAGATGCAACACATATCTCGGGAACTCAAGAAAAGTCTATGGTGAATGTGCTTGAAGCTTCTTCATTTGGCCTTTCACATGCATTAATGTGGACTATTATAAAATAACTAAACATTAGCTTTCTGCAACAAAAAAAATTTAAAAACAGTATTATTACTTAATTCATTATTATTTATTTTATTCTACTATTTATATTCAATAACCATTTTTCTGAAACTAATTTGTAGACCACTAGAACATAACCATTTTAAGAACTAAGTAATAAGGTATTTTAAATATAATTATTTAGTTGAAACTTGGTGATAATTTTGTATTTATTCATTCAATTGTTAAACATGATTTAAAATCTCAGTATTGGTATCGGCCAAAGGTTTGTAGTAATAATATTGCCAATATCGGCATTATTGACCATAATCAGCAGTATCATACCCTTTATTGGTGGGTTAATATTATATCAATTATCTCAAAATCCGATACCATATTGCCAAAATATATTGGAATTGTCCAATATTTGGAGCCATGCTTTAAAATTAAGTTATTTATTTTGGAATTCAGTTATTGTGAAATTACTGATATTTTTTCATGTTTTAATTTTTTTTTTTCCTTTTTTTCTTCTTCCTTCATCCTGTCCTCGATCATAACCTAAATAACTTGCACAACAGCACTAACCCAAAAACATCCGATCATATTGATAATATTTATCTTCTTGTTTCTTCTCTGCCCAATCTTCCTTAAACCTTATCTCAAAGAAGCCACACAGATACTAAATCAAACCGGGTTCAAATCTAACAAAGGAGAAGCAGGAAAATCATATATGTTTTAACAATTACTGTTAAAAAATTAAGGCGAGTTACTGTTAGAAAGCTAACCCAATAAAGGAGAATTTGAGAAACAGGAAGATCATATAGGAAGATCCAAATTGGTTATAGAAATCAATGTAAAATATTGAGGCGAGTAAAATTTCTGTTGTTCTTTTCTGGGTAAAACCTGGAATTCTTGACTGGAGCAAGCCATAGTTCGGTCTTAGTTGGTGGGTTTGAATTTGGTTGAAGAAAAAAGGATTTAGAGTTTTTTGTTTCAGATGGAAGTTTATGGTCTTTTCTTTTTAATTATGAGAAGGGTTGAGGATTTGGAGGAAGAGGAAAGGTTTGAGGAAGAAGATGAACATTTCATAAGAAGTCCTTTTATTTTGTTTTATCGTGGAGGGCTTTTTCTTTCTAAAGAGGTCCTTTTTCAATTAATACACATATTACACATAGATGAATGCAAGGTTAATTTGTAACTTCACCTCCGTTAACACTACGGGAGAAGGAAAATGAAATAAGAGTCAAATTAGAGTGGAAGATGGAATTGTTTATGTTATTCAATTTATTCATTATGTAGTTTGTCTTCATCTCTATTGGCAATTTAACTTCAGCCTTTAAGTTGGTGCCTCCCTTTTCAGCTTGTTTAGTTTGCATGTGTGAGATCTCTTCATAGTTTATCTCATGGTTTAAAATCTGGGTATCAGTATCAGTATCAGCCCATTTTTTTAGTATAATATTGCCAATATCGGTCATATTGGGCCCGATATCGGGTGTGGGGTGTGTGTGTGTGTGTGTGTGGGGGGG